>OY735260.1:5878823-5921296 GCA_963457715.1 Argyresthia albistria
TTCACAAAATAAAAGGCCCGCTTTGGCAGTTCAAGCCCATGAAGTTTTAACCCCTAATGCGTAGGTAATAAAAGCCAACTGTTGCGTACAAGCAAAGCGTACAAGTTGCACCTAAAAACCGCTTCTATTACCTACGCGTTAGAGGTTATAACTTCATGGGCGTGAACTGTCAAAACGGGCCTTTTATTTTGTGAAGACTTTAGGTAGATAACGTAGGTGACGTTATCTACCCATTTATATGTATTTATGTACCTACGAGTTAGAGTATTTTTTGTTATATTCAATCAACAAATAATTTAGCCAACTGACATAATTGTAAGGTACCTACGTAGGTATGTAGTTAGGATGTACTTTCAATAATAGAGTTACAAAAGCAGTGGTTTGAATACAGACCATTGGACGTGGAAACTCAATCATTTCTTGCGTAAACATCAAAATCAAGAAAAAAAATACTCAAATCTCCTGGAAGGAGATTCTGAGAACATCTGAGAGTTTATCCTTTTTTTGCTGTCTGTACTCGTTTCGGCGACTCAAACGCACAATGGGCAGACATTCAATACGCGGCAACGCAGACAATTATTGTTGGAATCGAAGGGCTGGATGTAGAAAGGGCTTTTTTTGCCGACTTTACCTGGCGATGTACCTACATCTATTTAACGATTCGTACATCCTTGGATTATTTCTGTACTCATTCAACCCAATGGAATATTGGTAGGTACCTAAAACACGGCTACCGGGTAGGATCGTAGGTACCCACCGCTTCCTGGTTTCTTATCAATATAGCTACAGCTTGACAAGGAATGCTAGAAATTACCATTTAAATGATGGCAGCATTTGCAGACTACTGCTTGTGTTCTTTAATGGCAATGGTATAGGTAGTAGGAACGCGCTAGCTTGGCGATAGAGAGCATTGATCTTTATTACCACTGTACTCATATTTTGTTAGCGTTAGCGATGTATCGCTTTTCTTAGTAAACGTATGCGACAATAATATCGCTAGAGTATCGGGGACAGTACAAGTCAAGTTCACTCCAAGGTCTTGACTTGTACTCCGATCTCTAGCGATAATAATGACGCATACGTTTACTAAGAAAAACGATAATCACTATCAAAAATATGAGTACAGTGGTAGTAGTGGTCTAGTGGCAGTGAAGATCAACGCTCTCTATTGCCAAGCTAACGCGTTCCTACTATAGGGTAAAGATACTCCCTTTCGGTCAGTTTACGTAAATATTGAATTCAACTGGAAATTAGACCATGAACCAATTGTATTCCACGTGAAACAATTGTTGTGCCCAATAGTAGATTCAAAACTGAAGCAATCAATAGCAATATTCATAGATTTTCTAATGACGATTATGAACGTTACTTGACCTACAAAGTTAAAATTTAAAGCAAACACAAAGTTATTTTTAATTGTTCAAATGGCGAAGATTTAAAGTCTTCACAAAATAAAAGGCCCGTTTTGACAGTTCACGCCCATGAAGTTTTAACCCCTAATAAAATAATACGTAATAATTATAAAAGCCAATTGTTGCGTACAAGTTGCACCTAGGAAAACCGCTTCTATTACCTACGCGTTAGGGGTTAAAACATAATGGGCGTGAACTGTCAAAACGGGCCTTTTATTTTGTGAAGACTTTAAAAAAATATGGCTAGACCCATTGCTTATTTTCGATGATAGATTTCGTCTGGTGGCCGGGTAACCGGTACTTTTACACTATTTGGTTTTTCAATCAAAACATGCAGTACCTAGTGCACTAATATGAAACTAACTAACTAACTTCCTAACTCTTAACTAATATGTCACTTATGTTGCCATTATTTTATTTCTAGGATTTCTTGCCTAGTTAGTGTAGGTCCAGGTAGGTAGGTAGGTAGGTAGGAATATGCTTCTTACATCAAACTAGGTAGGTCACATATTTTGAAATCATTATGCTAAAGAAATAAATAACACCAACGTTGTTTACCTATCTACCCATATGAAACCTAATAAAATTGCCACAAGTTGCTTGTTGCTTGTTTTCGCCTCTACCTACGGGGCGCTTAAATCACTCGTTACAATATGCGCCCTCGCTGCTACACACGCACTTGACGTGTTAAATGGTGATGGCCCTTTAATCTTGTATTGATATCATTGTTTTGTACAGCTTATAAACATATATTTAAGACGCACTTAACTCAGCGGTTTCTTTAAATGGTACTTTATGTTGTATTTATTTGCATGAATGGATTTTTAACATCCGTCCGTGGTCATTTCGTGGAATGCGAATTTAATAATCAAATTTAACCGTACCGTACCGGTCAAATATGACATGAATTTTAATTTAGAATCAAGTAGGTATGTGAAAGATACGCCCAAGTAGGTTACCAAATAGGAGTTTGCTTAGAGCATTCTTGAGTTTTATACAATCGATGACGGACGGCACATCCGTCCTGGCGATCGATCTCGTGTCGATATGTCGTATTCGTATATGATCTTATGAGTTTCGTAACATCAAGCCTTTGATTATTCCGCTGGCTGGTCGGACCTCCTGTTTGCCGGATACCTTTGTATATTTTTAGGGTTTCGTATCTCAGAAGAACAAACCCTTATAGGATCACTCGTGCGTCTGGCTGTCCGTCCGTCCGTCACAGGCAATTTACTCAGAACATATATTGGACCGATGAAGTTGAAAATTGGTACACATATCAAAATCTGTGACCCAAAGACAGAGGTGCAATGTAAATATGTAAATATGGAATAAGGGGGCCAAATAAGAAAAATAAAATCAAAATATGCCGTGTGACATATCAAATGAGAAAAATAAAATCAAAATAAGAACAATAAAATCAAAATATGCCGTGTGACATATCAAATGAAAGCGCATGGTGCGAGGATCTTAAATATATTTTTATAATATTTTTAAGACTAATTTAGAAAAAGTTGTGCTCAATGATATATGCCCAATTCGCATGTCATTAAAACCTCTAGGTTACTTCCCGAAGTCCTAAAAATCTGAAATTTGGTATGCAAGTACATGTTTGCACCCATATCCCATAAAAACTCCGAAATCTACAACTTAAACCCCCTAATCTGGCGTGCAAAGTTTGTATGAAAAACTGAATTTTAGGGTACTTACTTTAAGAATCCCTCTCAACGCGAATCGAAGTCGCACTTGGCAGTTTGGTTTATTGTCAGACTTTGAGTCGATAGGTAGGTATATGTGTCCTGCAGCCTGCATCTGTACCTTAGAAGTAGACAATTAATAGTAAGTCCACTTTTAGAGGTAGACAATAGTAAGTCTAATGAAATTCTCAAAAAGTGGACTTACTATTGTCTACCTCTAAGGTACAGCATTGATTTAAGATATTTGATAGATAAATACTTAAGTACCTACCTACTTGATACTCTAATATTTTGCAGTAAAATTCCTTCATCATTCCTTTCTTCTTATTCCTGGCATCATTGTGATTGTCAGCGTCAAAACTAGATTAATAGACCGATTAGTTGTTCCCATCTAAACAAACAGGTTTCTCGGTAGGTACAATATTTCTGTGGATAGTTCATCCTCGGATTCGTTCGTCAGGAGACGTGACGAGACGGGACGGGAACCGGTTCCATCTCAATGGCTACCAACAACGCCCTTTTCCCGACTATTTAGGGTACTTCGTCCTTTTTCTATGGCCTTGGTATCTAAAACCCACTCTCAGTTTTGACTCGACAACCAATTCTCCATTCGTTTAGCCGATTAGATAATCGTGATCTCAATCACATAAAATCAGTTCAATTGGTTTCGTGATTATCTTTATGGGGTTTAAATAAAAAATATCGAATCTGATGCAATTAAGAGGAAAAAAAGAGCGATCGTTGAAGCGCGTGTGAGCGGAATGTACTAAGATGGCCAGCCTAGGCAGGGCGGCCGAGTGGAGAATCGTTCGAGATTCGCAATGTGGCTCGGCGTTCCGGTCGACGCCACCGCACTCAGGGTCAAGGCTTCGCCTTCCACCGACTTCTGCACGCCTAGTACACGCACTGGGAGACGCCACTGTCTCTTTCGCAGAGAACCAAACGGAAATGCCTCTTTAGAGGGCACTTCGGAAAAGTGAAACAGATACTTTGTTCTTATGATTTTCCCACGTCGCGACGTCGGCGCTTGATGGCCTGGACTGGGGGGCACTTGGGCAGTGGTAATAATATCGCGTACAAAACACCGCTTAACCTACCCCGAAGCAATGGGCTTAAAAACTGCCTATTGCTCACTTCCGATGTCACCACTGTAGACTGATCCATTTTGACAGTTCTTTATAGTTTATCCGTTTGCAATTGCAACCCATAGACAATATAGCGGTTCTTGGGTGCTGCTACTACTACGACGAGCTTTCAGTTTCAAACCCCATTCTAAACCAATAAATGTCAGCTTTGAATTTTAACGCCAACTGAGAATGATCGCTAAATAGGCTATTAAAGTGTTAACCGGCTAACTGCTATTACTTTAACAAGATTACACAAATCCCTCTATCCTCTGACAATTTTTGAATGAATCCACTCCAGTAAAAAATAAATAAACGAGCATGTGTTCCGGCGCTGGCGACGACCGAATCCCGAAATTCCAGGCCCTGTTTTTTCTTCTCGGTTTTGTGTACCGTTTGACAGATGCATTCTGGTTACTGTATCTTGCGTCCTTGTCGCGCTTTCGAGAATGATCTCTCACGTCTGTATCTAGTGCGGCGGTTTGAGGGTTATTTTCGGTGCATTTCTCCCGTCTCTCTCGCTCCTGGCGCCTCAGGTTTGGGATGGAGCCCGCCACAGTAACTTGTCTGTGTTTGTATTGTGTGTGCATCGCGCGCGGCTCTAGCAGCCGAGGAGTTCTATCGACCGCCTCTTCGCGTATGCTGAACGGTAAACAAATACACAATCCTTTTTGAGGAATCCAGCTTTTAACATTTAGCTTTACGTAGAGTAGCGTACCGGGCAGCGCTAACGGGCAAGGAGTTGCCCATTCGTAAAATCATAGCACGTTACAAAAAACTGTGCGACATGACGTCACTCGCGGTGGCACCCCCACGTCTGCGAAACTTAGGGACCCTAATGAACGACTTCCTAATTGCAGCAGCCGCAGAAATAAACCGGCAATCCAGCTCAACAGCCCGCCGCGCCGTTTAATTGTGGGCCTTGCGACGTTTTTGTACTAAGTCCGAAATCGAATGTCAGGCGTAGAGTCGTTTATATCTTCTGGCCACGATTGGATTAGCACCAAGTGGTTGGTGTTATTACCAGTCATAATGTCGATGCAAAAAGGTTCTTATAGTGTGGTGTGGTGGTGTGTTTTGACTGGCCGGTGCGGTGCTTTGGTGCTGTTTCGGTACCAGGAGCGCACAGGCGCGCCGTAGTGCGGCAAGTCGATGTGCCTCGCACTAATGTTGACAACAATCCATCTCGGCTGTCAGGCGGCGCCGCGGATTAGACTCACTCTCATTTCGATTTACTCGTCAGTAGTACCAACACTACCAACCTCAGAACAAGGTACTACCTGCGTAGTGGTACCACTGTGCACCCTGCAATAAGGCTGCCTCAGGCTCCCATTACTCCCCGGTCGCATTCGACTTCGTGACTGTAATTTCTTACTCTATTCGAGATTAATTTATTTGTCGCGGAGCACATTATTGTTGGGGAAAAAATAGTCGTTCGTTTTCTTGCGAAGCTTGTATGACAGGATGCGCGTTAATGCTTTATAGTAGGTACAGAACTACAGACGCAGATGTGCGAAACAGTGTCGCATGAAAAACGGTTCCGTTCTAGCGACACGACATGTGGCCCTCGTCTCAGCCGGTACGAGTTCTAAAACATGTGACGTTAATTGCCTCTCTAGCTAAACACTGATACCTTTACTTCAATCAATCCGTTACTTAGTTTATATTTCGTAAACTACCTACTTCAATGGCAGCTAACGTGTTATCGGGAAACATTAAAAATGCCAATTACAATTACATGACATGACACAGCGTTACGCCTTTTCCCATACGGCGTAGCAGAGGCACACTTTTTAACCCCCACCCGGTAGGAGAAAAGAGTCGTTAAGTTTAACGTGTGAGTCACTCTGTGTGTCTGTCTGTCTGTCTCTCAGCACGTGGAGCGTAAACGGGTGAACTGATTTGAATGTTGTTTATTTATTCGAAAGTAGATTTCTTGGAGCTGGTTGATATGGTACCATCGAACTAGTCTGATGATGGAGTTCGAAGGTGGGAGCGGGAACCCTATGGTGCTTACTACTAAACCCGTAGAATTTGGGCTCATTAGGTTTGTTGTGACAAGCGCTTTAGGAATATGGTACCATCGAGCTGATCTGATGATGAAATACGAAGCTCGAAGGTGTGAACTGGAACCCTGGGATGCTTACTAGTAAACCCATCGAATTTAGGCTTATCCGATTCGTTGTGATGAGACCTTTTAATTTCACCTGATGACGAGAACTGGTGATGGAACTGGAAGACTGGTTTTATGCGGGGGTTTTTTAATGCTAATGTTATAGCCAGATATACAAATACTCCATTTTGCGTGACAAGGAGCTAGCTCCTACGGCTATGGAGTAATGAAGGTCCAATTATCCAACTTTTACAATGTTCATCTACAAAAAATTACCCACTGGGTTAACGTCGGGTATTCTATTAAACAAGTAGGTGTGGGGTTAGCCTAATAACGCAGTTGTTGTAAAACATCTGCTTGATTCAACAGTCGCGGAGACGGTTGGTGACACCTGCCCTTGTTGCCTACACGCTTCTTTCAATCCATTCTAGAAGGCAATAGACGACTCTATGATGCCAATTCTAGAGGCGTCATAACTTAAAAACTATTATGAACTTTTAGCTCAAGGTTCTGCCTTTTAGGCGAGAGGTCCCAGGTTCGAATCCTGGCTGGGGCAAGAACAAACTCTCTAGTCTTGAGAGTTTATGCTTATGTGTTTAATCGCTGTTTCTGGTTGCCACGACACTGTATCCTAGTGTGGGGCCAGAAGCAATGTACTTACATAAAATGTTTATAAAAAGTTGTCCTATGTCAGTCCAATAAGTACGTAACTTAAAGTTTAACTTTAATTAAACCGTATCTGACTCTGTACTCGGAGTTTCTATCATCTACGTAAATCTGGCTTTGGTATGCCTTTGGTATGCCTACCTTGTAAGATTTCGGTACTACATAAGGCTAAGGCCAACTTTCTTGAATTATTGATATACCCATATTATACGCACCAGAACTAAATAGGTAACACAGATTAAAGAGTTAGGTACCTAGTTGACATACAGTGCTATAATCAGAATACAGGCTTTAAGTATGTACAATAATATAAATTAGTGCATACGCCGGCGTCTGCGCACTTTCAAGCAAATTACTTCCTATTTTTGTGTCATTTTCTCGGCCAAGTATGATTGGATTTCTTTTATTGCTATATCAGTGTCTCTATAATTTGCTTATACCAATAAGGGCATATAATAACGCGTTTTGTAATAAAGACACTGAGTTAAACTGGACTCGGGCACAAACAGACAAACATACTTGACATGTAATCAAGTTTTCTACGTGATAATCTCGCGCCGTCTGGCTTATATAGTTTCGTTCTGGAGATTTACTGAGACTAATTCGTATTATTAATGTTTATATCATACACTAGGTTAGCTTTATGACTTTTTTTTTACACAAAACAAAAGACATTTACATCTATGACCTGAAGTAAATCTCAAACTGCACTAGCGCGTCTGCACTATAAAGCCCTTAGGTCGTTCATTTGGCGGCAACAATTCAATAATTTTTAAATTGTTTTCAAAGGGCAACGGAAACGCGGCATGGTGTCAGCTGCGCTTTCCGTTGCAAGTAACCGTTTCCGTTACAATAACATACTTGTTACGTTCGTTCCGTTTTACAATTATTGAGGTGTGGTGTCATGACAATTAAGACGACGACGGGTAATTGGGTATTGTCAAATGCCGGCCATTGAAGCGTTTTCTCCTAAAGGTGACACTTTCCCAAACCAGATAAAATATATATGAAGAGAAGTCTTCATATTTCTGTTAGTCCTTTGTAAATAGTCAAAATTCGAATGTAGCCCATTGCATTGACGTCTTACCCGGATGCAAGTAAGATTGAGCCATATTACACCACGGAGGCTTAGTGCGGGTACCCTATGTTTTGTTTTGTAACTCTCAAATCGCAACTGTCATGTCAACAAAAGCGATTGCTACGTCACTTTTAAAAGGTAATTAATCTATGATGATAAGTATTAAAATTGCTATAAATATACATAATATCATAACCCTAAGTAAGTGAGGAGTTGATGTAATGAACCGTTTATAATTCATTCTGACATAGTTATAGGTATTTCTTGATACGGCAGCGGACGTCAGGGTTATCAAAGTTCTCACAGAATAATAGGAAATTTAAATTTATCTCTTAGGTATACGTACGTATACGCCCGTACCTAAATGCCTGATATTGCAACATACTATTTAAAATATTATTAAATAGTTTTGCAATAAACACACCAGGCTCAATTCAGTTTAGGTACCAACTAGAACCGCCCGATTTGACAATATTTCCAGTTTACTGGTTCTATTTCAGTCAAAATAACGCGTATTAGACTTGTCTGGATTCTTTTGTTGTTTTACCTTGACAAATTGACCCTTAAGGATTGGGTGCTCATGAATAGAAAGGTCTCTAACATTAGTAACATTCTCGTTACTTTGAGGGTCTGCTACTGCGTACTCCGGTATATTGTCACGTTGTTTTTTTTTCAGCGTGGGTTCATTATAACAAACCGTGAATACATTTACAAAGCCAGTTCCTTTAGGTAGTTATAGCTAGTCTGAAGTGTTATTTTTATAAAAGCACTGGCCAGCCTCGCTCAAGGACAACCAATAAGTTGCTATTGAGAATGAACTTTTGTTCCCAACTTCCTTTACAAACATTGAAAAGAAATCTTCCAATTTTGAAATTATCTAAAGCTCACACTTAACACAAAGGAATCTTTGTGGAACAAACTTAACTGTATATTTCGAGTGACCGATGAGAGAAAAAAAAACCTTTCTGCCGAAAAATAGTAGTCTGTTATTAACCTGTGGTCCTTAAAATTCCCGTGAAAGAGTCTACCTGCTTTGTGGCGCAGTAGAAATTTTACCTGCGTCTGGGCATAATCAGATTTGTTCCCCTTATAGGCGATAAATTAAAAGTTTAAATTAGGATTTATGGCAAAAGGAGTTCATTATTTGTGCATTTGCTGTTGCATATTTATCAGCCACTTTGGCGGTCTGGAGGCTGTTGACCCTAAAGGAGACGAAATTGTATGCGTGTGGTAAAAATATAAGGACGGTGCACAGTGGTATCGCCCATATGTCATAATGCAATGATATGCGATGGCACGAAACTGTCTTGTTTATTTGTTAATTCACTCACTAGTTCCCAAACTATCGTAGACTATAAATAAGAACTCCCTTATTACACTCTTTCATTCTATTATTGTCAGCGGAAGTGAACACATCGAACATCACCTAATTACGCAAACCCGTGAGTCATTAATAGTGCATTTTTTCAATTAACGAATTCTCAGAATTCGCAGTGCAAAGTTTGGCGGATCACAATGGATATTCAAGACAAAGGTATGTCCTCTCATTAATAATGATTTGTATTATTATTTCCGTTATATTTATTATTCTTACGTGGGTATAACGAAACATGTAATTTACTGTAAAATTTTGCATCATGCATTATATTTAACTAGAGTTTTAACTATGTTCCCAGGCCCACCCATAAATGATTTTAATATCAAAAGTTAGCTCAAACTGTGTACTTTGATAAACTATACCAGCTGCCTGCGCCTATCCGCTCATACCTTATTTACGAAGGTATTACGCTAACCCTACGAAATAGAAAAATCACTATTAACATGCGTTTTCTTTCTTTATAGGTACTCTGTACAGTATCACATTCACTAGAATGTATATATTGGAAATCTGGCATACTTGTGAAGGTTCTGAGGGAGAAAGAGCTCGCCGTGTGCAAGAAAAAATAATGCATATGGTGCCAGACAGCGAAAACTGTGACATCGAAGTTCTTTGTCAATGTATTCAAAAGTTGAGCAAGAGGCTCATGGATTATTGGAAGAAAGCGACTCGAAGCCTGGATAAGATGAAAAAGAGTCATTTGGAGTGGTTGGAGCATCAGGAAGTTGTTGACATGATGAAGGGATCTGCAGCAGGAGGCACTTCTTCGACCCGTGAAAGTGTGAATATTCAGAAAACGCCCGGTGCTCGTAGTGGCCGGCCGAAAAAAGATTTCTTGGAGTGCAGTAAACGCTCCCAACGTAGAAGATTGGCAGAACTTTCTAAGGTAGATGAAACCGCAGTGAACACTTTGAAAGATACATCCAGCCATTCTGACACCAAGAGTGGTGAGGTTAGTGCTGACGAAGTGCTATCGTTACTTACAGAGGCCAAGCTAACAAAGCACCAGTACATGTTGATTAAGGAGTTTATAAACTCGAAAAGCTCACCTGTTTTGCCTTCGTATTCTTCAGTCCTTGATGCCAAAAAGCGTTGCTATCCGAGAAATCTGACAGTAAGTGAAACTGGCGCGGAAGTGGAACTGCAAAGTTTGTTGGACCATACCGCGAAACGCATAGTAGATTTACAAAAAGAAGTGCTATCAAGTATAGACCCCGAGACTCTAGGTGATTTATATTTAATCGGAAAGTGGGGCTTTGACGGCAGCACTGGTCACGGAGAATACAAGCAGAGTTTTTCTGAAAATCCAGAACTAGAAGATGGGAGTATGCTAGTGACATCATACGTCCCATTACGTCTAGTCTCAATTGTGCAAACCACTGGAGAAGAAACTCTTATTTGGAAGAATCCGCGGCCGTCGTCAACAAGATACTGTAGGCCTATACGGTTTCGATTTGCGAAGGAAACCAAGGAGCTGTCCCAACAAGAAGATCGGTACTTTAAAGAAAAAATAAGCCATTTACTACCCACTGAATACAAAGACTTACAAATCACTCATCTATTGCAACTGACAATGGTAGATGGTAAAGTTTGCAGCGCATTAAGTGATACCTCCTGTTCGAAATGCTTCTTGTGTGGAGCATCACCTAAAGACATGAACAAGATCGACGAATGCCTCAAGAAAGAAATTAACACCACGAATCTCGAGTTTGGATTGTCTCCGCTTCATTCGTGGATAAGGTTCTTTGAATACTTGATCCATGTGTCGTATCGTCTCGATTTTAAAACCTGGCAAGCTCGCTCAACGGAAGCAAAGCAATTATTAGCAGACAGAAAGACACGCATTCAGAAAGAATTCAAGCAGAAATTGGGTTTGATCGTTGACAAGCCACGTAGTGGAGGAAGTGGTACCTCCAACGATGGTAACACGGCGCGCAGGTTTTTTGCTAACTCAGCAGTTTCAGCTGAAATCACAGGTCTAAAAAAAGACTTGATTGACAGATGTTGCACTATATTAAGTTCTCTTTCATCTGGATATAAAATTAACTCTGATAGATTTAAAATATTTGCTACAGACACGGCCCGGATGCTTGTCCAGGAGTATCCATGGTATAATATGCCAGCTTCAGTTCATAAAGTTCTCATTCACGGGTCTGAAGTTATCGAAAATATGATGCTGTCTATAGGAGAATTATCTGAAGAAGCAGCCGAGTCGACAAATAAGAATATAAAAGCATTCAGGTTAAATAACACGAGAAAATTCTCAAGGGAGATTACTAACTCCGATCTTTTGAATAGACTTCTGTTAAATTCCGATCCTTTTATCACTAGTCTTAGGAAGCTCCCTCGTAAAAAAAAAGCCACTCTAGGTAAATCAGTTATAAGTTTGTTAGATATATAAATTTATTAGAATGTTTTGTGCTGTCAGGTTCTATTTTATATGTAATTATTGGTAAGCACATAAATAATTTAATTTTAATTTTAAGTATACAATTATGATGTTAAAATATATTTTTGTGAAGATTAGTTTATAATGTTAACCGATTTTCACATTAGAATCATTGTTTTAAAACTAATTTATGTTTTGTAATATAGAAACAATGTAAAAAAAGAACTTTGTATTTTTGCGAATATTTTTATGACGTTTTTATGTAAAATACATTTTTTTACATAATATTTGGTTTTTATTTTCAATAAATTGTATATTTACTTCAATTCAGATAGTCTAAACAGTAAAATTTTATCTTTGGAACCGTTCATGTAGTTTCGACCGCACCTCTTAGGGCGCGGTACCACTGTGCGGTGGCTTAATAACTTGTAAGTACATAGTATTAAATTTCAATAAAATAGCAGTAGACCTTTCAGGCGTTAAACGTGTTTTAAAATGGATTACTAGATCAGATTTAATCGCCTGCTTTAAGTTTAATAAATCGCTAATTAGGAGTTCAGAAGTTGCGTGACGATCTCAAAAGCAAAGTGGGTGGCAGGCAGCGAGGCCGTGTAAGCCGATATTTCCCTCGTGAAAATGTGTTCAATGGCCGGTGTCGAGTTGCAGTACCTCCAACCGTACTTTCATGGCATGCTGGTACATTATTGCGCGTCATTTATTCATTGTTGTAAGATTCTTTTTGTACTGACAAAGGCTCATAAGCCACCTGTCGGCGGTGGAGGGTAATTGAAGGTTCGATAAATGAGATCTCGTCACCCCGGTTTGCGACAGGTTTGCCTTCGCGACTCTGATCCTTGCACTCAGCTCAAATGAGGGATTCGAGTCGATCCGATACAAATTGGACCACAATATCATAAGTGTTAAATAAAATGATTGCTGAAGCTTTAGTGAACTGTATTGAGGTTGCGCGATATGTCTAGACTAGACGGCCCAATCGTGTAGAGGCGGCGTTAACCTGGAGCGAAGGCGGCACTGCATCTGCCGGATAGGGCTCCATATGCTGGCGGGGCGTGACCCGGAAATGCGGTTTTCGTTTAGCATTTCAACGCGAATTCTTGATTGGATGATGAATCGTATGCTTAGACAACAATAAAAAAAACCCGTGCAACGCCGTACACTTTATCGTATTAAACAAAGGAAGGAACCACAAATATGTATACGAAACGAAGAAACAAATACGATTTTTCTGTATAGTCAGGTGACTGGTTCGTAGGCGTCCTACGACCCAATCTAATTTCACCCCTCATTTCAAATCGTAGCCAGAATATCTCTTCAAAAATCCTACATGAAATTCTTTAGGAAGACATTATCAAAAGCTATGTACCAGACAGACTTCCTTCAATTATAGCAATCAGGATAATTTTCATTCATAAATAAGTAAGGAATGTCGCTTGATAACATCTCGCTCTGTGGGAAAGGTCACTTTGGTTTTCAATATCTCTGCCTACGCGAATTAATTCATTCAACACGCACAAATGAGAATTACTGTTTTAAACACCCGTTTAAAGTACCAGGCGAGCATGAGTACCTAGGAAATGGTTTATTTGGTTTCGGGACAATACAATGCATCGCGAGTTTGTCAGTGACCCCAAGGACTGTCGGTTGTGCTTGCACCTGCCTGTCGTCTAAAGACCGGAGTTTTTACCATTTAAAACCACATTTCGCATTGAGGCTACCAGAACATCCACCTTTACAATGTGATGTAAGTTGGCACCTGCTGTCTCGTTAAAGGAGCCTGGCTAATGGGCATCCTTCCACTTTGTATTTTATTATTTCAATGATTAAGTAGGTAGGTATTATGTTTTCATCAAATTCTAAATTGAACGTGGACTATTAATATTAGCATATTAGAAACGGTATCTTTTGATTAAAAATCTTTATCGATTAATATGTTACATAAAGCCTGCAAGGTGAATGAATAAGTGAAGCTCGGGCCAGCAAATTACTGTTTGTTACATTCTCACAAAATCTTGTATCATCCAGTCTTACAACCCAGAACCCAGCCTCCACGAACCTCTCAAGGCGCTAGTTAGCACGAGAGACCTCGTATTTTCCGAACAACAATACAAATTTTGAAAAAAGAATTCCCAGTGCCTGAGGCGCGCGCGACGCCTGCGCTTGCTAACCTGTAATCTCGCGTTAATTGAAAAAATGTCTCCGCTGATTGTGCGATTCAATGCATTTCAATCTTTCAATGTTCTTTTCGAAACCAGCACCTCAAAAGTAGCAGTAAAGCTTCAACCGATCAATAAGTGCACTTTGTCAAAACTAATTAAATAGATCTATTTTTGTGCGAACTGTAAAAAGCGCGGAACAAGACAGAGTTGCATGCTAGACTAACTACTACTCTGAACTTAATACTCTGAACTGAACAAACTCTAGCGACTTCAGAATCTCGGGAAAATTATCATAGAGACTTGGGGCGGCTTCCGATTCGTCGTCGCAGAGACTCTCACATTCTTCATTATCTTTTCAATATCCCATAATAATATTTCATAATCCCCGCTATCCCAACTACCTTTTATCTCTTTTCGGGAGATCGGCTCCGTTGATTCTGTCTCACTTCTAGCCACTCCGCGGCATAACACACCGCTGCGTGTGAGCACTCTTTCAGGCTGCGGGCCGTTCGGCGTGTTGGAATGAGCTTCCTTGCACTATTAGAGACAGTCCCACACTTTTCTCTTTTAAGCACTACCTCTCACTTTCTTAAATATTATTGTATTTATTTATATAAATTGTATGTAGTATATCGGTATGTATTTTTCTATATTTATAGGTATTTAAATTATTCTTGTTTATTTTATTTAAATTAAGTAGTTATTGTGCACTGCCTACCCTTTCATTATCCATTTTCCTTTCACGCCTGTTTTGCTGGAAAAAATCTCTTTTTAAGGACCTCTATCCGTTGCATACTGTATTGCCGGTGGCTGTTCAGTTGCTCCACGGATGGGGATACATTAGCAGAGACCTATAAATAGACTTTCATAAATGACTACCAATGATAAACATAAAGATAATAATCGATATTACTAAGAATTCAAGTGACACTTATACTACAGACACACCTCGGACACTCCATAGAACGCTCGTAAAATAAGCACCTATTACTACTACATGACTAAATGAGGTTTGTATACGTGCAAATGTGTGCGTAAATATTGCTAGGGCTGGTAGCGCGGCAAATGCAGCGATTTGCGTCGGGCGAACCGAAAGACGACGGCGCGACCCGAACACAAGCATTTGCATTATTATGAAGTGACTTTGTAGGGGCGCTGCCGTTTAAACAGGTACCTAGTTGGGTTCTCATTGAAATCCTAAAAAATCACTTTGATCCTTCATACATTAAGTTACAAAAATGGAGTAAGTAGGTATCGAATAACTGTCTAAAAGTGGGCACAGTGCCTTTGCCACCTCTTATGGGAAAAGGCGTGAAGCTATGTTATGTTGTTGTTACCTACTATTACTTATTCTGAAGTAGTTAAGAGACACTTGGCGTGAACTGTAGGTAGGTACCTACCTATGTAAAAACATCGTTAGGATTGTACAATATTCGAATTTTATGTTAAGTAGGTACCTAGTCTCTGAGAGATTCAAAACAACCAAACCACTACAGGACAGGGTTCGAGCGAGACCCGGCCGAAGCTCGCTGTATGTGGACCCAGCTAATGGCGGCGCGCCGCCGCTGCGACAAAGTTGGTGCGTGCGTACTTGGGTCAATCAACTTTTCTGTCAACGCACGCACTCTCTCTGAAAGTTCTTCGAGGACAAGCAGCTCAACGGCACTATCAAAGGACACCATACCGCGCCATGCGAGCAAAAAAAACACAAACGAAGATCTTCGAGAACGTAATCAAGTTCCCCGTAGTGCCTGCTAGCTTAGATACTATTTTTATATTCGTCAAATGTGTAAATTTAACCATTTAGCGTATTTTAATAATAAATGGTCGGGGACAGCGAAGTGTGGGTAAAATAGTTGATTGACCCACCTAGGTCTTATTTATTATCAATTATCGTAGTCAGTAGCTAGTAAGTACTACAAACATATAACTCTGTCTCTGTCTCGCACAAAGTCTGTCCTTGTGAGAGAGAGAGACACACACAGCAAACGATGACCAAGTTACATTCCGGGAGTTAAGGTATTAGAATTTTTATTTCTCAAAAGAACAACAATAGAGTTGCTGTTGCTTACCTTCTTTCATCAGTCGGGAACCGAAAGAATCTCCTGTCTTTGCTGTTTCTAGTTGACGACAGACACACAAATAATGCACAAAACTTCACCATATTATATTACCGGTTATTATTCACTGTATACGCGCGGTCACTCGTCAGGCGTTCAACCGCGTCTATTGATATTTCAACCAGTTCCTAGACGCCAGGGGTGGGGTGCGGTATCTGAATCAGCGCGGGGAAGGGAGTGGCCGTTCTGTACGGAGTACTATTATCTCTTCTGTGCTACAGAGTTAATTTGTACTAATTCTGCCTCGTCCTTTAACGTGAATCTTATAATAAATACAAGATATTCGGCCCGTAATGGTCGCATTAAATAAACTATAGGACGTCTCTAAATGATTACATCGGTGAGGTTCGAAAAGCAAGAGCAGTGTGGCAACATTCCGACTTAATAATCCACGGAGAATCGAGCCGTGGAATCAAGCTCGATGCATCGAGAGTAGCGATTGTTTTTACAAGACTTATTCCATTTGTTTTGTATGAAATCCGAGTCGTTAGGTTCCAGTCTTTTGGATATCCTCAGAGTAACACAGTCAGTTAATAATCTGTCATCCTACTGTTTAATTGTCCAAGTTTGAATTGAAAGCAAATACGCAATGGACGGGGTATCGTAACAGCTTAATTTATAAGCTTGTCATCTGTCCCGAAAGTAACCCAAAAGTTTGGCATCGCATCCTCGCTTTATCGCCGCCGCTTTTATTGCGTGTGAATTAAAAGTTTAAACAGTTAATTTTACTGGAGACCGAAAGTTTGAGATATCGCGATAAAGTACTAAACGATATAATTCCGCCGGGTTAATTCTAACCTTTGCCTTACCCCAGTAGGTTCTCGCGTTGAGCGGCGTTTTTATTATAATCGGTGCAGCCGTGCAGTAGTCGCCGCTTCTTGGAAATTGGTCGTATTTTCTTTATTTTCGACAAGTTTCTGCCGATCGTGTCGCAGCCGGAATGAGACCTTTGTTCTCCGCCATATTGTTTTTTATGTCAACTGCCACGCAAAGTGAAAGCACAAAGTGATCTATTGTCCGCATGGCGAATTGTTGATCAATGTTTTCTTATGCGAAGAGTGTTAGACAAATATAGAAACAATTGGAACAAACATAGCGTCACTCTTTTTCCCATACAGGGTGACATATTTTCAACATAATTTTGAACTCCCATGTTATTCTGAAATATTAAGTTTAACATTTTCATCGGATTGTCTCCATCGCATCCTACGTTGACTGAAATCTCTTTTTAGAGATCGCATTCCCTCATTGAACTTTGTATTAATTCGTCTATCTTTAAAATCTCATGTTACTCTGCAATATTTCTTGAGCCACTCGCCAATAGTCATGATAAATGGATAACTATAGCATAGGGTATAATGGGCTTTGGACCCTAGCCGTCACGGTGACATAGAAATACACTCAGTGCAATTAGGGGTGTCGAAAGGGTGTGACGGGTGGTCACACTCCGGAGCTCCGGTCACCTGGCATTTTATCTATTTATCTAGACTTATTAGTATTTGGCTGGTGTCAGTGTTTGGTATCATGCTGTAACTCTAGTTATAGGGAGCGATTGAGTAGAAATGTTTACAACCGAATTGTTGTCCGCCTTCTCCTTCTTTAAGTCTATTGAAAAGAGTGTTTCAAGTAATAATTCTGGCCAGGAAAAGGGCACTTAATAAATTTAATTCACCTTTGAGTAAACGCCCGTGCCTTTCGATGGGGATATTAAACACCACATCTCAAGGGAGAGTGCGGCTCTGTCATGAAATACCCAAAATAGTCGACCGTGACATAAGCGACAAGCCAGAAACACAATCAGGTAAATTACGGTTTGTAATGGATAATTTGAATACCCCGAATCAAGAGATTATTAAAACATTCGAATTATTACCAGTCTTTTTCTTCGCATTGACCGCTGCCCGTCTTTCGGGTGTTTTCGACGAAAAACAATGATATATCATGTTAATGGAGGCAATAATTAGTGGAAATCGAATTTTAGATCGAAACATTTGCTCTATACAAAGGAGATAAATCACGATACCGACAGATCGGGTATTTTGGTTCGCAATATAGCATCATTAAAATGCCGTCGACGACATTGTTATCGATATCAAAAATCGATTCGGATTCGTTTAATTCTTATTTCTGTGTATTTTGGATCTCACGGTGTGTTCCGACAAATATTTATAGGTAGTGTTAACCATATTTGAAAGACATCTCTGACTTGAGCATCCTCAGTGTCTGTTTCTGTGGTCTAGAGATCAAGCTGGAGTGGTCGACCTACAAATAGATCAAACCATCTTTGAAGTAGCCGCGCGCGACAGGGAGATATATTTGCCATACACAAAACACTAGTTTTCGGATCGTTTCCCAATTCATTAAGATCGTATCGATTCTCAAGAAGCGAAGGTCCGACTGGGAGGTTATTGAATCACGATTGTAAAACACGTAGATCAAAGGCAGCCGCCTCGGTTGACAGATATTTTGATAATTCGCATGCAAATTAGCTCATATCATATGCATGGATGACTTACTTTGGCGCGCCCGTTTTTTCAACAATGTTCCTTGTGTGACTTTGTCTCGGTGGTCCGTTGGGATCCGGAAAGCGGTTGTCTTGTCACTGCGGTATAATAATTTACGGTTGCCATAAATAAATCTGCATCTGTGTTAATGCGATGCAATAATTGAATTGATGGGAGGGAAGAGGGGAAGACGCTCTGAGTTTTTGCGTTCTGCAAAGACTGAATTGAATGATGACGTCACAGCCCACGTGGTGCGACATAGTATTTGTGTCGTCCGTGGCTGCGTTGCCACAGCAGTGAAGCACACCCAGTGCGTTGCACCCACTCGCAAATAACATAATAACAACGATGTCGCGTCACCCGCACTCGTTTTTTAATACTTTTTGCCATAATTAAATGTGCATTCTCAAGGCGACCCAAACATATTATCATAAGCAGTTAATTAATTTGTGAACGGATCCTTTTACGACACTTTTTATTAAAATTAATAACGACCCAAAACATGTTGTTAAAGCTTCCATATAATTAAATGTATATTAAAAACTTAATAGCTTTACTAGGAGGCCGTGTCGGACGCTATTGAGAACTAGATTATTGCCTTTTATTGCAGTTTTATGATTGGTCTTATAATAGCATGTCAACACACGATTCTTTGTGTTAGTTCATATGGGGTCCGCGGCCGGCGGCGGTGACTTCAGTGACCCAAAGACGACCTTAGCAAATAAGAATACAGGCCGCCCATTCACGAGCGGGACACAAACCTTGAACTAGTAACGGGTGGGAATAAATCTAATTCTTAGACATGGCAACACCGCCGGCGGCGAAGAAAAAAGCGAGCTGCTTCAACGAACCGCTTAGACCAGACGTATCATTATCTCATTATTATATTTTGTGTATATTAACCGCCTAACTGTTGTGCCCGGATGGTTTTTTGGGAGGTACGTCAGATTTGCATCGTACGTATCCATGCCACGGCCGCACTCACGCGATCCGTCTGCAATATGACTGTCTAATGGCCGCAAATCATAATCTTTTCGCCTATGATTTGAGAACCGTCAACAGAACCTCGGCCCATATAATCATAATTTTCCGTTACGCCAAATCATCGTACGAATAATTCATTTATTTTATCAACACCTGTGGGAAACTCCGCATTAGGTTCCAAAACAAATGGTGGTGTCCCTTTTTATCCCAAAAAAGTATTTGTAAGTAATCTGGGCTTAATTTCGAACACTGAAACTTGTTGATCTGACCAACTAAACTTATTTTAGTGATGGGAGTGTAATATACTAGTTTTAGACCAAGCCATATTAAATCGCTTGTCAGTATATTCGAATATATAAATAAGTAGTTATTTGAACAGTTTAATGACAGGTTTCGAGATTGCCTCTCCATCGCACTGTAATTATGAATCATAAACAAAGAGCCTTAACATTTGGGGGCTAAAAAACTGCCAAAAGCTAATTTGTTTGCATCAATTAGTCTATCAAGCATTATTTAGTGTTGAAGGTCGATCTATAATAAATGGTTTGAGATACTTAACACAATTCCGATAAATCATAGCCTGATTTTAAATGTAATGCTTTTATAATAAAGTTCACGTTTTACGGAACGGCCTGTAAAGAGCGCGAGATTGGGTTTGCTCCCAAAATATTCGCTGGAGATTTTTCTAAAGAACCGACTGAATAAAGGAATCCAGGTTTCCTAATTGGTATTCAACAAAAGAATATGTACGAGTAAGTACTTCATACCTGCATTCGCGGCGGCAAGCGACTGTTTTGACATCTTTTGAAGCTTTTATGGCAAGGGCAATTTGTTGGGCAGTAATGTTATGAACCGAAATTACTGCCGTGGTCGGGTTTACATGAAAAAGAACTTGTAGACTTAAGTGTTTCGTGTTGCATATCTTTATTAATAAAGGCATCGACGCTTAAATATTTTTCTCATGCATTACGTCTTTTGTTGAGACGAAAGTATTGTAATCATGGGCCGCGCGCGATGGACCTTGCATACCAGGAGGACAAATAAAAGACGCGGTGTATGAAACCTGTGCGGTACTAGAACCAGTTCCGCACTTGCTCCCACACATGACCGGCTTCCCTATTAAATAGCAGTCCTGTGGTAAACGTAGATCAACGAATTCCTTCGATGCTGACAAGATTTTTTACACCCGTTGTTTGGTTCTTCTTTTTCATTTCCATTGCTTGCTGAAAATTGCTGTTGGATCATTATGCGACTTTGTAGCTTCTCTAACCGACTAATCCTTATTATGAATCAGGTCATAAAGCTAGGTATTGTAAGTGTTTTATAAAAATCCCTTCATCAAAATTCCGGATCCCGGCAAATTGATTAAGGGAATTAATTCATTTCAGAGGATGTCTGCCGAAAACTTTTTAAAACAACAATCGTTAAATTAAAACAAGTAGAACGTTGCGGTACCTACAATTGCCACTGGACTGAATCCCACTTCCTTGCGGTTTCACTTCCTCCCGCTCTGTTACAAATATTATACGTACCTGTCATATGAGCTGTCTTTCTTTCAGATAAGTCGTTGTACTTTAGAATTTCACTTCCAAACTCTCCTATCAAACCAACTTACTAATCAAATCTGCTACTTGGTCTCGCATGATCTTATTTCACGAGCTTTCTAGAAAAGCTCAGTTTTATACAAGGATCTCCAGCAGCAATTGTGGTGATAATAATGTTTCATTGTTGACTTGCCCTTTTACGTCTCGGATTGCGTTTCGAAGGCATTACCATCGATTATCATAAAATAATATCGGCTTATTATAATCGTAGCTGTAGGTCGTCGCGGTATAGTTACGTGCATCCGGCGAAGCTTTCGTCTGGTCCGCTCATGTGCGTATGCGCCGTCTCATTGTCCGCCGGATGTCTTGTGGTCACACGCAATTTCACAGCCTTCACTGAACTCTCGTTGTCTTTACTGCTCTGCTGTCCTGGTCGGTTAAATAGATTTTAACTTGCTTCTAGTCGCAACCTTGAAGAAGAGAGCTTTTTTAACACTTTAATGCCAAGTAAAGTCTTTAGATGTAGATCAATCCTAACTAAATAAACCTACAAAGTTATTAAAATTGTTTTAACAATGGGTATCAGAAATAGTAGTGCAGAAAAACAATGTAAAGGTCGTCAGGACGCAACCGGGCGCCCGACTGCCTTATATTACATCAATCATCTCTATTGATGTTTTAATTTTAACAACGAATTAAAGTTGATTTCTGATAAGACGGTGTTTTATAATTTGGTTGTGCGAATTTGTTTTTATCCCGCGACCTACGTCGATGCGTCCTGATGCTACGTGGGTTGGCCTCACGTCGTATCGTATTATTTATGACGTATTTATAAATAGCATTTATTTCCCCGAGCCGTTTACACTTACAGCCAACGATTGATGCATTTATAACTACATACAATGCCAATTGATTTTAAATGCCTATACAAATTGACATCTCCATATTGGAGAAAAAAAACGGGTGGCTGTTCAGTACAAACTGTATAGAGTTATCTTAATATCTCTTATGTAAATTGTTACGTCCTCGCAAGAAATTGCGATAAATCAATCGCTTTCCTTCATTTCTCGAGTCGTTGGCTTGCATTGTCGACAGGGTCAACATGTCGACCGATAACTTTGTTATTGTTTTAAAAGCTCACCTTGTTCACCAGTCTCTCTGCTTGTCTCCAATACTGCAGCTATCCGCTTATCTCGATACTAATCCGATCTAATTTTTTTGGTTCCCCCGCCTATTGTCTTAACGCGACCTCGAATATCAAAGTGAAGCTTAGCTTCCAAACTGGAAGTTTCGTCCTTATTGCCCTTGATAAAAGTTTTTAGAAGTTTTTATTTGCACCGGCGAAGCTCTCTTGCTTCTTCTAACGGTAAGCGGCGTCGCATTCGGCGCTTTTGGTCCCGCTCTTGTTATTTCGACAACTAATAACACCAGGGGCTCATGATTTAAGAGGCGGTTCGGCATCGCATGTGACCGCTTTTTACCATCCGTCGTCGTCTGGGAATCTGCAACAAAGGCCGGCGAATTCCTCCAGCATGCCTCAACTGTTCGCGGAGCGAGCACTCTCCGGCTTAGGTTTCCAGTGGGTTTACTGCTGGTAATAATTTAAATGAGATTTAACATGGTGCGAGTCGAAGTGTAGTACGAGGCGGGCGAAGGGTGAGGGAGTCCAGTGACCCACTTCTGACGCCATAAAACGTGTCATCAAAGAGAAGTTCGGGCCGCGCGCGGGTACTTCACGGGACGGCGCATTAAATTTGGATTTTTAGCAACATTGGGTCCGTTGCATTCCCAGCTTTACGAGCAGACCGACTGACCGACGTCTGACACGGTGATCGTAAAAGATCAGATTTTATTTCTTATTGTTCGTTTCGCGAGTTCTAATTGAACTCGGGTCCCGGAGCCCACCGCAGACCTTTACGCGTTTTTAACTTCACTGTCGGGGTAACGCTGAATTATGTCTCGGACAACGGTAATGACACCGAATGGCGATACTTTCATTACTTTTTATTATGCATTTAAGGGTTTTTATTAAGCCAAAACGAGTGGCTGCATTTTACCAGTTTTGCAACTCCGCTATTCGCTTGTTTGTTGATGACATCTTCATCGGTTGATTGTGGTGAGTGGTTTTAATCGATTTAATAATCGATGCATCACCGTCACCGAGTCGGCGGATGAGGCGGTTCCTGCTAATTGTGCAGCTGCCGATCAGCTGACATATCGATTTTTTCCATAATAATTGCTTCGTTGGTAAAACAAGCTACGCCCGCCATATTAACTGGGTAGTGTTGAAAGATCAGGATGCCCTTGAAAACGCTTCAATAAGAGTCAATTAAACATGGTATGAGTTTATTCACAGTTTATTGGTTTCACCAGACTCCCCGTTCTTGGAATCTGTCTGTTCCTACACTCAAGTTGTTTGTCAGACGATACAACGCAGAAGACGTATGGTCTTATTAAAAATCGATAATTGTCATAAATTGAGTTTAATTTGTAGTATTTTTTTACCGGTCCCTCTTTATTTCGAGAACAAGTCTCAATTATCCGTTGAATTTAGATTTTCGATTATTAATAACAGGATATTGAAATCGATTCATCGCCTCGTATTTATTTGGTATCTGTTAGTTGCAACCCTTAGCTATTCAAAAAGCGAGAGTCATTTACTCTTTATAATAAAGGTTCTAGCTACAACAGCTGCGCCACGTCCTGAGTCAAAGTCCACCAAGTACAATATGTTGACCTCTCCGTACGATGGCACTTTGTATTCACAGCTCAAACTCCTGCGTCACACGACTATCGGAAACACTAACGACACGAACATTTAAATACACATCCACCACTCTTACTTGCACCTTCAAAAGCTCCTGGATATCCTTATTCGCATTTACGTTAACGTTTTTCAAAGCAAATTGGAGTTCAACTTTAATTGGTGAAATATAAAATAGACGTCTTGTTCCTAGAATATTGACGGCGACACTGTATCAAAATATTGTACTATTGTCCTTTATTGCCATGTTTGGAGTTTTAAATCTTTGTACTATTTGGTCCTTCGCTGCGACCTGAACTTACGGATGCCTAAAGTTTTCAATATCCGCCGCTTATCAGTAATTGATAGCAAGATTACGTAGGTACGGTCGCCAGCGTCTAAAAGTGTACGGGTGGTCATATTAACGAGTGAATCCCGCATATACTGCTTGTATACTTTTAGGCGCAGGCGACCGTACATGAATCGTCATAGAAATGTTTGTCGTTGTTTGTGGAATTTCTCTGTATTTTTCCGAACAAAGACATTACGCGCGGCACTTTACATTGTGATCTCAATTTTGTTTATCATACGTCCATACTTAGAACTAGTTACCATCTCCTCACAAGATGCTAATGTTTTCTTTTTGCTTTCAGGTAATTACTGTTCGATCCCAAGAAGCTGTTTAAAGAGATACGTAAGCAAGTTCAACCACTGGTTTTGATGCAAATAAGAGACATTGTAAAACAAGGATATCTGTGTTAAAATATCATCATGCATTGTCCAAGCGTATGCCCATGAGCAATTAATATATTTATCGTCGCACTATCAGACAGCGCAGGCCGTCCGCTTTCTTGTATTCATCTGCCATTTTGGGACCGACAGAATGTCACTGTGGTCTTTTTTGTTGCGTCGGTTGTTTATTAACATGCCTGCATGGATCTCATGAGAACCATTTTATGAAACGCGGCTCTTATTACCGAGTGCATAATGCCCGAAGTAAGGTGAGGTTCAATCTAATGCAGTGCGCGCTGACCTAGCGCAACACTTTCTTGTAAGCTCGGAGATGTAATGGTAAATAGAACGGACAATAGTTTCCGGCGTCTCTGACGTCATGCTCGCCTCGCCGCGCGCGGTCGCCGGCCCTACTACGAGTAGGTACGTAACCTTGGCGTACAGCAAGCAAGATGCGCGCAGCGACCATCGCAACTTCAGCTTTCGATTTCGTTCATTCCTTTTTCAAAACTTTCCTTCACCCGCACTTAATTTCAAAATTGGAGCAAGATCGAATCGAAAAAGTTCAACGCTTTAAAACCTGAAACCTATTTGGCTGATCGAAATGGCGTGCGTCGAACGCGCCTTAATATATTCGACCGGATGCAAAAATTACATATATCGAATGCCACTTATAATGCGAAATAAAAGCAAGGCGGTCGGTAATTTTTCACACGATGCAAGGAGTGCATAGTTGCCCTAAGCGCGGCGAGCCGGGGTGAGCGAACTCGAACCTGTAATTTTGGACCGCAAAAGGAGCAAAACCCATCGAGATCGGTGATTAAAACCTTTGTCGGTTCTACTAATATTTATATTTTCGCAATGCGCCCGACATCTAATTGGAAGGTCGTAATTTGTGATATAGGTATGACACGGCCGCGGCGCCGCCACACGGCGCAGATTTCATTAGCTTTCCTGGTAGAGCCATCGTAAACCGCTCAACTTTTTATAGTCACAATATCTGTCAGCGGGGTCACGCAGTTACGCTATACCTGGTCGAATGGCCCCTGGTCACTGCCTCTGAGGACCTCCTTGGCGGAAAGTTCCATACTCAATTTCTTTTCGGCATCTTTGTTTGGATGTTTCCGTCGACATTAAGCACACAAACACATACCTACATAACTCGTTTAGTCAGTCAGTCAATTTTGCTAAAAATAGCCACTAAATTATAAATTATTACAGGTTGTACCGTACGTATGTATGTGTAGGTAACTAGTTTGGAGTGGGTACTCTCGATCGGCCCAAGGTCTGGGATATTGAACCTGCGCGCGCGCCGGTGTCCGCCGCAACAGGGACGGATGCACTATCACTCATTGTTATGGGGGAAGTGTCGCGGCCACACGCACTAGCAACCAGTGATTTTCTTGAATGGCTAAACGTTGGCTTTGAAAGTGGTACGTTTCTTTGGTATGCGATGCAAAGCAGCAGCGCGATCCCGTAAGTAAGCGATGAGGCGCACTTCCTCAAACAATGATGAGCGAGCAGGACGTCTGTCAGGAGCAAGGGCCTGACGGCTTGCGGAAGAGAGACAGCTCTATGTGTGACAAGTGCCACTCGACAGAGACGGAGGGCATGCGCCGACGCATCACGTCTGCGTCTTGTTATTTTTATTTTTGCTGCAACTGCTCCTGCGCCTTTCGGTTTCGTTGTCTGAGCGTAAACAATAAGGAACTCAATGAGGCGAAATGCTTTAATCATAAACCTCATAGGATAATTAAATCGCTGCCGAATGAACCGGTCGGTCTGGTCCGATTAGCGAGTCGCGGTTCCCACGCGGCGGCTGATGTCATTTTAATTATGAGCAGTGGTGAGCGGGAGGGTCGTCCAGGGTAGTCGGAGGGGGGAGGGGCTGACCCACTGCGCCTGCAACCGGATTCCTCACTGGGCCAGTGGTTTTCGCTGTGTCAGCGTCCGCCACACTCTACCTTGCCGTCATTCACAACAGAATATCTTCAATCAGGAAGCGTCGTTATGAAACGAGTTATGCTTTGCAAAAAGGTGAACGTGTTAAGCGTTCATTGGCATCCAATAAATAATATTCGGTGTTGGGAATTTTTGTCCGTTGTCCGCATGCACGATGCTCGGCCTCCCGCGGAGATCTCGCGAACTCTTATCGGTCGCGGTCACTCGCTCAGTATTCCGGCCACAATCTTCGCCCTGGCGCGCCCAAGAATCCTTAGCAAACAATAGTAACTGCCTCCTCGGTACTCTATTCCTAAACAATACAGCCTCCCCGCCTGTTGTAGTTCACGGCGTGTCAATCAAGAACATTGTGTTGTTTTATCTTCGCACGCATCATCGCTTCTAATAGTTCGGTTCGGGTTCTCACGACGCAATTTCAGTGCGTTCACATCACATCCAGCCGGCTGCGGGCGGGGCGGCGGGGACGCGTGCTAGCTCACTAGAAGATATCCGCTATCGATCCGAGGTGCTGCTTATTTGAGCCAAGCAAATATTGAAGCCGATAACCGTTGAACGCGTCGGCTGTCTTCCCACATCTGCCCGACCTTGGCTTCTTACAGCCCGTTGTGTAACTCCTTATCAGTCACGCCTGGTGCCGGCGCCCGAACAAGGAAATCTTGAGTTTTCCGGTCTCGATAAGGGCTTTATGGACTTACTGCGCAGATGTATTTGGCCCGTCGACTGCGGCCACCATGTTGTACGGTTGTCGTCACAGTGAGTGCTGTCGTACGCGTGTAGCCCGGCATGTCTTTCACTATCGTTTACGAGTTCTAATAAACAGACTACAGACATCAGGCCCCCACGTGCGTCCGCGCCCACGGCTATTTAACATAATTATGGAGGAGATTTCGGTCCACCCGGTTTCCATTTCAGACTCCAGTGATTTTATCGCTTGTCGGCATCTCAATCAGCTACTTCACCAAACTGAAAGTGAATCTATGCCAACTCGTATGCGAGAACTTTCGGAACGCCAACGTCATAAGCGCTGTGGGTGGTCCATAAACTCTATTTCAAAGCAATAGAGGCGTTATTGTTATCAATCAAGCTGCAAACATATCGTCGTCAACACAAAAAAGCAAAACCGGCAAAACCTTAGCCGGAGCGGACCGACACGTTTGTTGACATTTTGTTATGGGCGATATGGGTTAGTCTGGCTGGACACTGGTCCTTCCGCGGTGGTTTATTACTCAGGTTATAAATTAAACGCTGTACGAGCTCGTTAAACGCGGTCCTTTAATCAGTCTGGACGTTGACTCGAGGGCGCGTCGCGTGACGTGCCTCCTGCTCAAGTGAATGGCGCTCTTTATCCCGACACATCTCGAAACTTGATTAAAATGTAGTAAACTCTCGATGAAGTGGCGTTCGGCCATAAATGGCCCCTTTTCCTTTCACGTATGAAAGGGAGCGTGTGAGGATGACAATGTGCGAAGGGAGTGCGGGCGGGGAGCGGAGGGGGGGCGTGAGAGTCACCGGCGCGGAATGTGGCTGCTGCAGCGACGCAGCCTCCGACATAAAACCAACATTAAAACTATCGACCCCGTCCGCTCCGCATCGCACGCACTCTCGGTCTCGCAGACCTATCCTTACTCTCATAATCATAACTCATAATATTTACAAATAACCGACTCGCGATATCAAATGATACACAGCTTGAATATTTAGCGATATCCGTTCGACTCGGTGTCTGAGTCTGACTTCATCATTTATAAAAAAATATGGCGAATAATTAGCCAATAAAAATTCCGCCGATTATGTATAGTTCTTACACGAGTTACGTAATTGAAGTAAATGACCCACGGGTTCGATTCCGAAGGTCTTCGGCAGGAAGACCACGTGCGGCCAGCATGACGACGACAACGTCCTTGACGCAGTTTCCATGGCTTCGTTACTTTTTAGGTAGGTATGTAAACTTAAACACGTGGTCTTATACACTCTTGTAAAAAGACCCAAAAATGTAAGTTGAGCTCGAGCCACATGTGTATGACGTGATTTCTGTTACTGACAGTTCCATTGCTCCATGCGGTTGGGTTTTCACATCGGGGACGATTTCCGGCCGGCGATGGAAACCGTCCTTGACCGCGGCGTCGCGCATACTCGATGAACCGCGAGTAAACAAATTGAATGAATCGCGTCGGCCGCGTATCCGCTCGTCCCGTACGAGGATCATTCATGTGTGCGCCGCTAATACACTGTACTAACGCGATTTGCGAATACCTACTCCAGTGCCAACGTGTAAGCTCAGCGGAAACGCGCACACTGGGCACACGGCTCGCATCGCGGCCCACCCTCGACACAACTCTCAAACAGTTCCTTAGGAAAACAATCTCCATTGCTCGTCCCATCTCTCAATTTCCGGTCCATAGCAAATTGACCGTAAAAGACCTTAAGTGGAGTGCGTCAGGTAAGCTTAGTCGTCGGGTGAGATGATTTATCTCAATTTGTGTCTGCGGAAGACGAGCTCCGTCGCATAGTCGCTGCAGCGGTGCAGCGGTGCAGGGCAGGGCTCCAGCGGGCGGCAGCGGCGCGACGCGGGGGCGGCGGGGCGGGACGCGGGTCGACGCTCGCCCGCGCGCCCGATCGCCGCCGAAGGTCAAGGCTGCCCGCGAGCGATCGCGATCCTACGATCCGAACCCGCTCATAGTAGGCCCCCGCCGCACTGCATCGAAAGAAAAAGTGACAGCCGAAACCAGAATAGAGCGAGGAGTCGAGGACGAATAAAAATGAAAGCAGGGCTACCCACGGCGGGTGTTTTGAGGAAACTGGGTGCGTGGCCAGCTGACGACATATCATCGCTCAGATCAGCGTTTACGTTGGCGTATTTGATCAATTAAATAAGTTTTCTGCTTTTTCCCTGCTGCAGAAACAGTAAATGGGTCACTGACGTCAGCAAACCAAATAAATTGGTAAAATGCATTTTTTTGTTACTTTTTTTTTAAAATATAACCCGTTCATCTAGCCTTTGTACATGTTTTTTCCAATATTAAGTGTCTGTTTTATGTTTTCTGTGCAATAAAGTATAAAGTAAAGTAAAGTATCTCTTAAAATCTTTTTTAGACATTTCTGAAGATGACATATCTACCAGTAGTGTGTGTGTGTGTGTATGGTGTATGTAGTGGTGTATATTGGTTAAGGCGCCTGACCATAGACGCTAAGACACAATAAATGAATCACACTCGTAGTCGGTCGCTGTAGTTAGTGTCTGAGTGTTCAAGTGACTGCGTGCGAAAAGATCTTGATAAACAAGCCCTGATATCCTGGTACTGGTTAGGTCACCACGCAGGCAATGACCTCTGCTCAGCTAATTGCGGCACAATACAGTACCAATTCCCAAACAAATTTTATTGTGAATTGCCGAACTTGATCCAAAGTGAGCGCATTAGGTGCACCAAACCTGTCGAAGCGTTTGGACTGTAAACGCAGAGGCGGTCTAGAATAAAACTTAATTCTTCGAAGCGGTCGCAAATTCGCAACTTTTGTATTTGTTTGTTCGCTTTGTCCTGCGAATCGATGCATCGCGTTATGCCAGGAGGCCCTCTGCCAGCCGCCGCCGCCGCACCCTAATTAAAATGTTCGGAATTGGATCTCTTGGTGGTTATGTTTACGATCTGTATCATTTTTGTTTAATGGCTGTTTCGTCCGTTGCCGATGCATTCCTGGGTAATTATGCGCGCCTGGTATAGTCAATTTGGACATCAACTACCTCTTGGCCACCTTCTTTCGATTGGCGTGTTATTTCAAGCTGAAAGTGAGGGTCTTTGCCACGTTGATAAGGGCTAACCAAACCTCTGTGCTCTTTTTCCTTAATTATTCGTATCAAATAAGGCTTTTAGATTCGTGCTTGTACGATATTACAAGTATTTAGATACTTGAACGATGTTAATGTGTTCACAGTTTAAAGAATTCGTTCTGGTCGAATTTCCCTCGAAGCTAGACCTGACTTGCTCTTCGAGTTTATTGCTCGTTATGCCTTCATGATTTTCCTTATCAGGTTCCTCCGGTGTTGGGATTTACCCTGCTTTTGCATATTTTATGACTAAGTGAACCTAAAAGTCAGTATACAATATTTGATCCAGTGTTTGCCTATTCCACTATAGTCTAGCCGCTGAGAGAATGCGATCCTGACACATGTCAGTTTGGGATGCAATCCCCTTTGTGGGAGTGAGATAGAGTGAAAATTAGCGCGGGACAGACAGGGACATAGACATATTGTGTCAGGATCGCATTCTCTCAGCGGCCAGAGAAATTCTTTGAACAATCACAATAATTTCGAGAGATTCCCTGTACGATACATGCGATACATTTGTTGCATCGCGATTTTGAACCTCATACCTTCGTAATAAAATTCAAAACCTATAACGGAAAAATGACGTTCCGGAACGTCATCGGTAATTAAAAAGTTAAATTTTTAGAGATCTTCGAAACTAGATTCCATTTTAGAAACTAGATTAGCTGACATTTCCAGCCGAAATGTTATGTGGTTGTTATTATTTTCATAACTGTCTATCAAATAAAATAATCGGAAGGGTTGAATCAAGTATCAAAAATGTTGTCATAAAAATAGATATCTAGAATCTTATCTAGAATCACCTGAGTCCTGAGTTGAATTTTTCTAAGAAATCAATGCCTGGGATTTGACTACATATTGTAACTACCACAATGTCTTTCAATAGAGAACTTTCGAAGCAAGTGTCCTATTCATAGTGACGTCTGCGATGCACCTAGCCCGAGGCGAAATGTCACTCGTTCGCTGCGCGCACGCATATAGCCGCTCCGAAATAGACCCGCGTTCGTCAACCCCTAACATTCGTCATAGATGATGACGCGACATACTAAGCTTAGCATTGATGGGCACTCCAAACAAATCCCAGCTCCTAAGAAACCAGTGTATCTTTGCGATGCTCAATGTTTATTCTAGTTTTGCGGATATATGCAGATGATTCATCTCCTGATGAGTGCTGCATTATCACGAAGCATAATTAAGAATCATCAATCACAAATACGTTAATCCTCGCACGTAATTTGGTGCTGTCAAATCGTATTCGAAATTAATTGAGTGTCCGTTTCAAATGGGATTCTGACCGCTCTGGTGTGGCCGTGTCATAATGACTGTGCAAAGATCTCAGATTGCTCTGGACTGCAAAAAGTTTTAACACCTCGTGAATGAAACACCAACTCGACAAACGATTTATTCAATAACCCACTACCGTAATCCAGTATTCAAACTCCATCTAAACTTTGTCTGGCCGATCTGAACCTGCAGCAGGTACAAGGGTCGCACAATAAAGGCAGAAGTCAAAGGTCCCATTATTTCGGAGCCGCTGAACTCGACGTTTGCACAACGCACAGCTCTAAAGCTGGCGTATGTTTGTAAACATTTGCAGTTTTTTCGTGGAGTTCCTCCAATCAGCTGGCGTTTATTGCACAACGCGTTTTATAACGTTTCCAGCGAACACGTCATCTAGCGCTGAATTCCTGGTAGTGCTAGATGAAATTCGCGGTCAGGTCATGGTCTAATTGCGCGCTAATCTATCGGTTTGCCTATGAACATTATTTGCTTGTCCTACTTCTCGTACGAGTATTGTGTGGAAGTCGGGAAGAGTTCCCGCCTTTGCATTCGTGGCTTCGACATTTGTAAGAGGACTGTTATTTCTAGCTGCGGTCGCGGCGCCAACTTTAGATTAGATACAGCTCATCTGCATTCATTGGCGTATTTGAGCAGTTTAATAATGTTATCCTTCATTGAGATCCTACGGGACGTGCTATATTCAGCCAGCTGTGGAATCCTAGTCCTTAGATAGATATTCGGTGCATCGCCGCCATCTTTAACTTTTTAGTTACTACACCGATTTGCTTCAAAACCTATAATATCTGAAGATCAGGTTGGAATCCAACCATGATTCCATCAGGGACAATCCATCTCTCTTTATATTCAAGAATCGATTGAAGGAGCATTATCTCTCTCTATCATATATATAGAAGGTATTTTAACATGTATTAGTTTATTTATGTTAGGTTTATTTATTTTATTTTATGTAATATGTACTTCTTTATGTAGTATATTCAGTAGATTAGTAACATTATGATTAATTTATGTTTTATTTTTCACTTAAGTGTTCACATAGGCGCCTACCTATTCTGTATTTTATTTTTCTCTGTCCATCCTGGGTTTGCTGGAAGAGATCTCTTTTTAGAGATAAGCTTGCCTTTGTAAATTACTTCTCTGTATTTTCTGTGTTTTGTCTTTTATGTGCAATAAATAATACGATAAGTATACGATACGATATACGATTCTGAAAAAAGAATAGGGTTATTTTTGTTGGTGTTAGTCCTATTATTGTTGTACGAAACCCTCTCAAAGCGATTCCAACTCGCACTTGGCAGCTTATTTATCGTTCTGGTATAAAATGGCATTGTGTCTTGCGTCCATCCATCACGGCAAAGATGATCACTCTGTTTATTTTTAATGAGATCATAAACCATTATATTATGGCCAAATTAACCGGCAGAAAGTTGAGGCACAGCGGTGTCGATACAATCGCAGAACATTATTGACCGAATGCATTCGGTTAGCAACAATAAAAAATCTTATTGAATTTCTCGCACTGCCGGTTTTGACAACTAAGTTAATGAGGTTTTTATTAATATTGTTATTATTTATATGGTTGTTGGTTTTAACGAATGGCCGATGGTTGCGATAATGAAGAGCTCAGAGCTTTAAAGCTCGGGTTTCGTCTGCACGTTTGTTGATCGCAGCGTGTGGCGATCGCCGACGAATTTGTCGTCGCAGAGCTTTGCGTTTGCTTTTTTGTAGATTCACACGTCTTTTCCTAGATATAGTGATTATTTAATAGCTTCTCTTATACAAAACCTAATCGTATCCCCTATCGTAGAGGAGCTTACGCTTACTTTCGTTACACATTAGGTTACGTAAACGAAAAACAAAACTCTGCAACCCTCACCTGAGTTAACTCAGCGGTGTTCAAACTGCGGTAAACTCACTTTTTGGGTCACTGTAAACGGAGGCTGAAGTGCTGTTTACCTACTCGCTCGTTTAAGGTATGATTCCGAAACGGACTGCAGACCGCAAACTGCAACAGCAGACTGCAAGCGAACTAGTTTCTATGCATCTCTATGAAATTGATTCGGAGCGCGGCGGCACTGCGGTCTGCAGTGGCGTAGCATTTTCTATGGCGGTGGTGTTGCGGCTCCACGCCGCAGTGTCGCCTGCGGTTGCGGTCTGCAGTCCTTCTCGGAATCATACCTTTATACGTGACGCGAACCTTTGTTTCTTTTTAGGGCGGCAGTGGCTTAACGGGGTCCTTTTTGCAATTACGGGAAAATGCTGCTAATGTTTACGTAGGCTTTTGGGGAAATTTAAATTGTGTTGCAATCACAACATAACTAATGAAAACTTATTACTTATCATAATCTTATGGGGATTTTTGATTAAAAATGTTCTCCGCCCGTGTTTGAGACTGTTTGACTCTCATCGTCGTGGGTTGTTTACTGTGTGTTACCTAAAAAAATTTGCTAATTCACTCGCTCAGGAGAACCTCGTGGTATTAGTGTAAAGTACGGTGACCCGTATTTCGTCAGTGGGTCGCACATTAACCCTTTGCAGCGGAGGCAGACCCGTTACAACACACGCTACATAACACATACAGCTAACCTACATATTACTAACCTACACGTCTTTTGTTTCAATAATATTTTCAAATTAGTCGACTGCCTTTTTAGATTTAAGGCAGACTTTTACAATTCAATAACTTTTTATACCGCATACGCGGAATTCCATCATGTATTTTGCGAATGCAGTAAAATATTAAGGCAGTATGTTTGTTTTTGTGACTAAAGCCAGCTCATTTGCGAAGTACATATTGATGTTCTAAAATTATAATAATGCTATGTTGATACGTTTCGCTCCTGAGAGATAGCGGAGCGAACGTACGTATCCGACCCTCTTTGAGCTCGAAGGTGCTCGCCGACCGTAAATTTATAACTGGGGAGTGGACGAGCAGTGAACCTGCCCGCTGCTTAGCATCCTCGCGTTGTCAATTTGGCGTGAAAGCCACTTTAGCAATCTTACCATTCGAGAACTTTTCGTGCACAATTTCGAACGCCCCGTTTATAAGACGAACAACGTCAAAGCTTTTTTTAAGCGTCAAAGTTTTAGGAAATGGTGTGAGCTGAAAACCAGCCTTACGTGCAGCTCACTGCTACATACACGTAACAAACGCTGAGCTCAAACCATTTTGACATCTAAACCTCAACCGTAAACTGTACTATTTTTTCCATATATCCTTGTGTTTATTTGTCAATTAAATATATTTCTATTTTTCTTCTTCACTTTTGCATTATGTTTTTGTAGATTTGAGCTAGCCTATAAAGGGAAGGTGAAACTAGGTCTAGGATGGCTGAGTTCTCTGGACTAATCTGTCTAATATAATTTATATAATAGAGTAACGTGTAATCAATCAAAGGAAAAACGAATAAGAATTGCGTTTCGTTCTATAGAAGCTTTACTTTCGTTTGAATTACAGTGGCCAAGAAATTCCCGTCATACTATTTTGACTGGTACGAGTATTAACCAATAATTATGTACATAATTAAACTTATAATTTTAGCTCATGATCAAAGCAAAGTAGTAATCGCTCTAACAAAAAGTTGCCTCTTTCTGATCGTACTATCGACTCAAGGACGGGAGATACGCATACTCTCAGTACAGACAGACAGCAAAAAACTAACGACAGACATTTTTTCTAATAAAGTTGTGTACAGACAAGCGTCAGCTTTTGCTCTATTTTGGTCGTAACGACTGATATAATCATGTTCCAATTTCAAGTTCAAGTACATACTTAGGGATGTAAGTACCTACTCAAATGATATTATCGACAAGTCAAAGTGAAGTGAAGGAAAACCAAGTTTGTATTATTATTGTTGACTTTACTGAAAATATAGCAATATACACTACAATCCGCATTTATTCAATGAGGAACTCATATTCTAATGCGTAATAAAGTAATTATAACACGCAGTTATTATTAATGAGCACGAGCAGTATTTAAACTTAAATTAGTCATCCGACCAGGTCCTTCACTTTAATCTATATTTCTGTATCGTATTGTTTCTGCTGACTCAATAATGTATTCCTTGTTAATTACACAAACGAATTCAATAAATGCCTGAATGTTTTTATTTTAATAATCGGGTGCGAATATTATTTTAGGGTTAGTTTTGCAACAATCTTCGATGCTTGTTTATGAAGTCATAAAATAGTGACCTCGAATCTCTCAATTTAATGTGAATAACCTTTTTATTATGATTTCGATTCGGTTGTTATATCAATAATATTATTGAATCGACTTCTGAAAATTAATTAAATAAACTCGGGATACCGACGACGACGAAATTAATCTGCTTTCTATGCTATCGATACCTAGTTTTACTCGGGTTACATTTAGTTTTCCTCCCTAAATAAGGAAAAAAAACATGACAATAGACGCAAATATATCTAGTATCTAGTTTGGTATGTTTTTTTATAACAGTCATGGGACAAGGATATTCTCGTAAGCAAATAATTTCAAACACGCCGGAATTCAACATTATCGGTGTAATTGATTGTGTAATAATTGTTCCCCTTCACTCGTAGAAGCACATCACCGCTCGAACGACCCGACCGAACAATGGCGAACTATTGTTGATGTGTCGGCGAACCAGTTACACATTTATTTATGATTAAAAGAAGCTGTTATCTGTGTAGATGATAACTTAGTATGAATGAACTTAAGCTGTTATGCACATAGATACCATACTTAAAGTTTTAGTCTATAAAGTCTTTGCAGTAGCTGAATGCGAACGCAACTGTACCTTTGACACCGATTTGGGGAAAAGCGTGACGCTATGGTATGCTCGCAAAAGAACCATAAATGGTTTCGCCGTAGACCATCACAATCTAGCTAAACCAGAGCTGGACTAATTACGCAACATTTCAATTCAGCGGTTGACCTCACGTCTTCGCATATTTTCTATATTATACCTATTCGGTATTTTACCCGGAAGCGGGGAGTCACATTCGGCAATGAATCAGGTCATAGCTCCGAGTTTTATCAGCATCAAGAAACACGAGTACACGGCCAGTCGGACCTGACACTCGGATCACCAACAAAGCCACTCATATCAACACATCTCAACCGTATCCCCGAGAAATACGGTCCATAGGATGCGTGCGGCAGTATACTCGTAGTTTGGGATCTGACGCAGTTACGAATTCCAAAAGTATGAGTTCGTCTCAACTTATTTTGTTCGACACGCCAATAAAGCAAAGCATGCCTAACTTTATAGGGCTGTAAAGCCTAAATGGTCGTCCACGCGGCTTCAAGTATAGGCAGAAGGTCTATGTCAGTATTACGCCACAGTTCCTGATAACTTCGGGGTGATTATCCGATACCTCTGTTATCTTGTTACCACAATTTACACGAAATGTAACATTCGCCTTTAGTAGCTGGCAAACGAGCATTTTGTATAGCTACTAAGTATGTCCAAATGTGTCATCCCGGGGAATTGAAGTCCCCACGTGTTGACTTACATCATCCGTTTAATATTTTTTGACAGCGTTGTAGCATGCTATAGTTTTACTAAATAACGTCATTGTAATCAATTTGGTATATTTTGATTAAACTACTATCCGAGTGGTCTGTTGCTATGTACCAGCGAAAATTTTATTAAGTTCAAAGGTTCGTTTAACGTCAGTTTAGTGAACTGTGAACTGGCTTTTGTAGCTCCTAGTTATAGGTAAGTCTCGAAAAAAGTACCAGGCTGTCATTAGCAATCAGGAGATGTTGCTTAGTCCAGTGATTAGATTAGACACACGTTGTGCGTTGGCTCCGCGCCAAGCGGGCCGCTGCCGTACGTTCACCTACCTCGCGTACGTTGATACAAACTTACGATTGTTTTTATTCCCGACTTCTTTTTTACGAGACGCCTACGCAATATTCAAATCTCGGTTCTGATATCCCATTCATGAAATCCGAGCTATCAATTTGAACGCGTCGTTTGTAGATGTATTTGGTGGCTAAAATTAGACGGTCGTTAATTGTGTCGATGAGAGCGCACCGTGTGTGTCCGACTGACAAATAGTTTGATGCACTTTGCTTCGAAGTTTCATATCGAAACATCTAGATGCTTTTAAGAAGTTCGATCGCAGTGTTCGCAGTTTATCTGTGTAGGCCTGTTTTTGCTCGGCCACCGGAAGGTGCTAAAATACTTGAGTTAGATCATATCGTACATATTAAACGCTACACGTTGTTTGGTGGTCCCATATTAATTATTCATGATCCTGTTCAGTTTCGTCTTGAATCACTTTAAAGACACTTCGATAAATTAGTGTGATATAAATACAACTAGTTTTATTATCGCATGTTTATCGTCAATGTAACAGTGTATTAGGTTTTTATTATTTTGTCCCCTCAATTGAAAGGTAATATGAATACCTAGACTTAAATGTTTAATTGGACTAACTTTATGATCTAGTCTAGCTAGAGCCACAGATTAATAAAGAGCTTATAGAACAATTTGTAAACGTTCTGTTATACCTATCTCAAGTTTCAGACTAACTAGTTTTAACTAGTTTTTTAGTTTTAACTTTGTACCAACGACATTTTTAGTAAGTTGTATTTAGTATACCTGCACTTTTACTCCACCCTTATCTAAATCGACGCAGCATTTTTCGATAACGGTTCAGTAGATTGTGAATAAAGAAGGGCAGGCTCCAGTCTACAATTGGAAACTAAAAATAGTGGCCAAGTACGAGTCGGACTCGCCCATGAAGGGTTCCGTAGTAGCAACTAATTATAAGACTGAATGTTTGTGTTCTAACTTTGTTTTTCATAGTGTTTGTATGAATGACATAGTTATCGTTGCGGTTTATAATAAATGTTTCATATCCTAAAAACTGCTTATTATATTTTGTTCAAGCCAATTTTCGCTGAAAGTTTGTATTGAGATACACAGCATTTTTTTTTAAGATTTTTCACTCTTTATCTTTAAAATTAAGAGGGGGGGAGGGGGACACAAATTTTTCCACTTTGGAAGGGTCTGTCCCTTTAAGGATTGACTTTGAGGAAAAATGGTTTTAGGTTTTAGGAACCTCAACGTCATTTTCAAAGACCTATCTATAGACACCCCACACATATAGGTTAGATGAAAAAAATGAATTGGGGTCGGTTCCATGTATTGGGAATTGGGAGCCCCCTCTTAATATATATATTTTTTATTTATGTATAATAATCGTAAAGCTGTTTACAGAATACATTTCTTATACCTATCGTATATATTTATTGCACATAAAAGACAAAACACAAAAAGATACAGAGAAGGAATGTACAAAGGCAAGCTTATCTCTAAAAAGAGATCTCTTCCAGCAAACCCAGGATGGACAGAGAATATTAAAATTCAGAACAGGTAGGCCTATGTGCTCAAATAAGTGAAAATACAATACAATACAAATAAATCTACCTACATACCAAGTTTCAACCGTGTAGTACTAATAGTTTTGGAGTAAAGTTGCTGTGACTTACGGACCGACGGACGGACGGACAGACAGATAGACAGACCGACAGACTTGACGAAACTATAAGGGTTCCTTGTTTCTCTAACGGAACCCTAAAAATACAAGGTTCTTTATTCAAAAGTAACGGCTGGATATAACGATTTGCGAGTACTTAGCCTTGAATTCCGCGCACCGAATCCATATGGACATTACGTGTCGTGGACTTGTGACGTCACTCACGCGTTTCTATACGACATTTAACTTAATCAAAACCAACCTTAACATTAAGGATATAAAGCTAAGTATTAGAAGAATTATAATTTGGTGAATAACTTTATCTGAAGGTCATTTGAACATCTTTGTTAGAATCCCTTGGTTGTATTATTAATAATTATCAAGGTAATACAAAACAAACTTCATTATATTGTGTAGGTACCTATGTTAGTATTTTGTTTTTTCTTCTCAAGCCAACCCGAGTCACTAAATTGACACAATTTCGACTAATCAATCAGCCGTCATCGACTGTCGCTTTTAATTACAAAAGATAAAATAATATGTAACGATAACTTGTAAGACATAATAAGTTCCTATCGCGGATCCCTAAATAGTAGTTAGGTATCCAAGTTGACAACTCGCTCACGTGGAATAAGGCGAACAGCTCAATTCGCTTTACGGAATCCACGTGGGGTCTCTTTTTGCACTCTTGGATTGACCTTCACTTCGTATTTACCTACAGCGTCGTGCATGATATTATTAAGATAACTTTTTAGTCCTGTTTTTGTATTGTTCATTGGGTGCATTTTATATACGTTTACACTATTGCTATACGCATTCTCCTAAGTCCCTTTACGTCCATCTCGTAGCCAGATTTGGTAGCTAGCTACGAAATGGGAATATGTGTTTTACCCTATCGAAGCCAGTTACGAAATGGGAACAACTTTGCCATCTCGGGGCCAGATTTGGTAGCTAGCTACAAAATGGGAAATGTGCTTTCCCATTTCGAAGCCTGGAGGCCGATTCTCGCTATTACAATTGAATGCGTATTCAATAAATGGGAGGTACTTCGCCTATTTGAATGCGAAGGATCTCCCATTTATCGAATTCAACTTTGCTATAGAGATGAGAATCGGCCTCCAGTTATGAAATGGGAACGACTTTCCCAGCTCGTAGCCAGATTTGGTAGCTGGCTTCCAAATGGGAATTTAATTAAAGCTGGGATTTGTTGAGCAGATATCTGAATGTGCATTGTAGTTTTAGTTTCATTTATTCTGTTCATATGCTTACGAGCTATTTTACTTGTTTCAGGTAAGCATCATCAAGATCAGACAGATAATATCCAAAAAGTATAAGAAAAATCTTGGTTTGCACTGCTATACAAAGTATACATAGACCGTGTTTCTTAATTTATTTCAACAATTATGCTTTCGGTACCTAGCCACTTAAATCGATTTCAAAATAAAGAGTGTGCAAATCAAGATACCTCTAGCTAGGTAATACTTTAATTGCAGTGAGTGAGTATTCTAGTGTGCGTAAGTTTGTTATTCTTTGTCATAGAGCATAGTGAACGGTCAATTAGCAGTGTTAACACTTTAGGGTGATAGGTCTTATGAAAGTGTTAAGCCTGCGGTCCCCGACATAGCAACACAATCTGACAATGCGAATAGTACCGGCTGGCTGTCAGTACGCTAAGGTGACTAAAATAAAACACAAACATTTACATACAGGTACATACATTGCTTCTGGCCCCACACTAGGATACGATAAAATATGTAAATAAATGCGTTATTAAGTTTTAATCCTCTCGCTTGCACATCTATTGTCGCTATTATTAGTTTAGCCCGCGTGTCTTAACGGGAGCGAACCGATTAAATCAAACCCACCAAGATATCACATTGAATAAAATATTGAAAAATCGATGAAATCATAGTACCTACTATATATGTGTAGACAGCAGGAGGTACCTACATAGTAAACAGACTGAAAAACATAGAAAAAACAAAGCAAGAAACATTACCAAAATAACCGCCTCGGTCCAAATCTTGTCCCAAACTCCCAATATACCATTTCCCTTTCGTTAGAATAGTCATACATATCCTACCACCTTCTCGTCTACTAAACATTTAACCCACTAACTCTTATTACGACCTGATAAGTCCCACTTTTACTTATGCCAGCGTCAGCTGAGATCTTGGTCAATTAGAGCGAGATACCCTACGATCACTTCCTTCACACCTCCAGGTCATTCCCACGTGATAAACCCAGCACGTAATGTATCATGCGTCTGTGATGTCATGCATGAAATTAACATTTATTGTTCGCCAAACAAGGTTTCTAATTGCTTGAGTGATACGTCGAGTGGTCAGCGCGGTAGGACCAAAACGTCTTATAAGTTTGTGTTTGTTTAGATATAATTAGTACTCTAAGCTCTGGTGTTAGATTATATATTTGCTTATTCAGTATGCTAACGTGTAGTTTGACACATATTTTATTCTGAATTTAGATTTTTCAGTTATTGATAGTTTGATCTACCATTTCGTATAAGCTCACTGGCGTTAGCACTTAACAAACTTTAAGACATTTTTATTACTACATAATGAAATATGAAAGTATCATCAGCCACATAAATCAGAGAAGATCATGGGCAGGCACTCCGCGGATGCTATGAGTTTGTACTCGTAAATAATTCTACCAGTTTTCTTGGGACAAAATAGCTTCACCAAACTCCGAAAGTCGGCCAGAGCTGTTGCCAACTTCAGTTCGATCAACCCCGACCCCGCCCCCGCGCCGCGCCGACCTCACCCCCGCAAAGACGCGCAATTGATCACACCAATACATACCATCTCCGAATTCCGGCTTATTAAATCTAACACTTATTGTTGTCGTGTGACGGTTGTTTTCACGTAACAGCGTGGCTTCGGTTTACGTCCCTCTACCGGTGAATGAACGGCGCGCGTCGTCGGCCTCCGCCGCACTTCTGAACCCCCAGTATTATGTAAGGCGGGTGCAATGGCCGCTCAAACCAGGAAAGTTTCCTTTTGCACCGAATTTTCTTTGTGGAATTCACGTTGCTGAAATATGATGATGATCCACGGGTCCTCCCTTTATTAAAGATTCATTTATCTGTTGTGTTATTGGGGTTATTTTAAAAGCCTGAAAGTAGGTCGAAGTATTATGTATTGTAATATTGCAGATAATGCAGTGTGTTTTATGAGGTTTTTATGGACATGATTCACATGAAGGCATACATCATATTCCTACCAACCC
>OY735260.1:5921496-6081342 GCA_963457715.1 Argyresthia albistria
GGGGAGCGGCGAGCGCGGCGCATGTTGTCTGTTCAGAGTCTAGCTAGAGTAGAGAGTGAGCGTAGAGTAGTAGTACAGTATGGTACCGTGTTGTGAGTTGTGAGCTGTGACGCGCGCCGCCCGCCGGCCGGCTAGGGAATGTGGCGCCCCCGCTCGCGGGGCGTCTAGTGAATGTGGCGCGCGCTGCGGGCGCCTGGCGAGCGTGGCGCCCGGGAGCGCGCGCCTAGCGAATGTGCTTAGCGAATACGGAAGCCCAGTGTGGGCGCGACTGTAGTGATGGAGTCGCGACCGTCTCTCCCCCGTGCGCCCATGCTCACATTATTTTGACTATACGACTTTCGCTTAAATGATATTATACAATACGTACACCTATGATTATGGATAATATTAATATAATGTTTGTTTTAAGTGAGTGTTTTAATGTTTAGATTTTTATGTAATGTTTTTATGGATGATTTTATCGGTATGATTAATAATCATACATTATTGTTTGATTATTATTTTATGTGTTGACGATGTTTTAGTGATTATGTACGCCCGCGCCGGGCCGAGGCTGCTGTATGTTTGTATGTTCGTTCGTTTAGTGGTTATATATTATATCGCAAGTAATAAATAAATAAATAATTAATGATAAAAATGATAAAGGAATAATAATATGACTCATTCATTATTCATAAACTATTGTAGACTTTAGCACATTGAACTAACCATTACTATTTGATACTTATTAAGTATTATTATTATATTATTGAATAAATTTAAAGAATGCATAATTATATTTCATAGGAATCATTATTCTGTATAACTCTAGTTAAATATAACGATATTAAATGATGTATTATATGTATCGGAATGAGATGTTGTTGTTTAGTTTCCCGGGGGGCTGGTTTTATGAATTAATATTTTTTTTATTTTTTTACCGTTATTAGTTTTTGACTTACTCATGTAAAGATACGCGAGATTAAAAATTACTGCCTATTAGATTATATTTTTAAAAATAATGGTTACGTAAAATCAGCCCTCGTCGTACGTAGAACCAGTAATTTCGATAATTTTATTTTCATAATAAAATGGGTAGGACGCTTTAGTTCAAATAAAGTTGTGAAAATTTGTGAAATTTTGTAGACTACATATCTTATTATAAATCTAATATAAACTATAACTTTCGACTTTATCTTTTATTTACTATAAGCATAGAATAACTAAAAGTACTACAGAAGGTTCACTCTCGAACAAAAGTCAAGTTTAGGTACAAAAAATTGCCTACTGAAAGACCTTAATTTGCTCGCATGCGAAATTGAAACTTATCGAGCGTTCAATTAATTACATTACACCGCTGACACGATGCCAGGGATCTGTCACTTGCTCGCTGTCCATGCACGATGCCAATCACGCAGGTTTGCGACTCGCACTCGGTTGCTTTCATCGTCATTGTTTTCACGCGGCGCGCGCGCTCCGTCAGCTGAGCAGCGACAATCTGACAAATTCTCCGCGGCGCGGCACGCCCCGCCGGCCGTTTATACCTATTCAGCGGAGTGACACCCCCTGCTATAAGTCACCTTCAACCCTCATCTACATGATACATACCTAGCTCATAATTTACTAGCTTTGTATCTTGACTATTTGATATTCCACTAGCAGATTCTGAAAAAGCCGATGACGAGGCGAGTTCACAAGCTGCTAGCGAACTCGCTGGCTTGTAGACAAGCTGCAGTTTACAAAAAACTAGCCCAGTGTCATCGAGGCTTTATAATGAATGAATTTTGGTAAAAAACCACAAATCTAATAATCACACACTCACATAAGTAGCAAGAGTAGGTACCTACTATTAGTTTATGTATTGCTGATTGTCTAGTTCCAAGTTGATATGCTAGATGGCGGTGTTACAGATCGCTACATCGCGGTATAGCTTTGTATTTGCATTTCGTATATATTTCTATGTGAGTTTTGTATTGGTATGTCCTTCCTCAGTAATAAAAGTGTAACCTCCTCCGCAAGATTAAACATTGGTGCCGAAACCAGGGAAAGTAGTGAGGGAAAGTAGTGAGTGTGCAGTCAGCAGTGTAAAATAAAATAGTCAGTCTTCGGAACTTGTGGACATAGCCGATTGAGTGAGTAAAAAAAGAGTTAGAAAAAAACCAGTGCTAAAAAAGAGTTAGAAAAAAATCAGTGCTAAAAGACTTAGAAAAATCCAGTGGTAAAAAGACTTAGAAAAAATTCAGTGATAAAAAGACTTAGAAAAATTCAATGGTAAAAAAGACTTGTAAAATTTTCGAGACAGTTTTGAACTTAGAAAATTTCAATGGTGTCAGAAACTTGTGAAAATTTCTTTGAAAATTATCTTGTCTCATGAGTGTGTCAATTTGTTGATGTGCAAATATTCCAGAGCTTTCTTATCAATTGTACATTAACAAAAAATACAAAATGAAGAAAATTATACAAAGACAAGATGACAGAATCGATATATTGGAAAAAACATTCCGAAATTTCAAAAAGACACCGAAAGACCGGCTTACGTTGGGATACGCAGAGTCCAAATTAGAGGCATTGGAGCAACTTTGGGCGAAATTCAGTGAAGATCATTCGCTTTTAGTGACTGAAGTGGCCAAAGCGGACCGAAAGAACATTGAGTACTTCACAAAAGATCAGTACATGGAGTTTGAAGAATGTTTTACGGTATACAAGAGTGTGCTTAAAGAACATATCCGTATACATGCTGGAGCTTCTACTTCTAAAGCAGCTGATAACAAACCCACAGCACAGCCGTCCGCATCAAACAGTGAAGTCAAATTGCCACGAATCACATTGCCTTCCTTCTCTGGAAAATACAATGATTGGCAAACATTCTATGATATGTTTGTGTCACTGATCCACCACAATGAGAAGTTGAGCGGAGTTCAAAAACTGCATTACCTAAAATGTAGTCTTACCGGTGAACCTGAGAACCTTCTGAAGAATCTATTAACCACGGAAGCCAATTATGTAGCAGCCTGGAAACAATTGACTCGTCGCTACAACAATAAGAGATTCAATACCAATGAAGTGATGAAGAGTCTGTTCAATCAACGAAATATCACAACCGAGTCGTCCACTGCGATCAAACAACTACTTGATACAACATCTTCGTGTTTGAAATCGCTGAACAATTTGGGGATCGATACATCATCATGGGATGCTATTGTGATCTATTTGGTCGTATCAAAGTTGGACCACGAGACTCGCAAACAGTGGGAGAACTATGTCAGCCAGGAGTCTATCGATGAGATGCTAAATTGGTCACAACTAATGGAGTTCCTCGAGTCAAGATTCAGAACATTAGAAATGTTAGACAACAATCGCAATGTGGTCAAAACTCCGCAATTCAACAATCCCAACCAAGTTCCCAAGCCTAAGACTTTCCATTCGACTGTACAAGAGAATAAAATTATGAATAATGCTTGCGTGATGTGTGATGAGCAACATATGCTTTACCAATGCAAACAGTTTGCTAAGCAGTCCCCACAAGAGAGGTCAGACTATGTACAATCAAAAGGACTTTGCTTCAACTGTCTTGCACCAACGCATTCTGTGAAAGCTTGCCATCAATCTACGTGCTGTCGTCGCTGCGGCAGAAGGCATCATAGCATGCTGCACTTTGAGAGGGAAGGACATCAGAGATCAACTAATCAAATGCCTACCAATTTAGAGAGAGACATCAAACAAGTAGTGCAGAATATAAGAGAATCCCCTTTGGGAAAATCAACGAGATTGGTAGCCAATTTCTCCAGAGAAGAGAGTCCCCAGGACAAAGTATTACTGGCCACTGCTACAGTCAGGGTCAAATCAAGAAATGGCACCATACACAAAATCAGAGCTTTAATCGATCAAGGCTCTCAAGCTTCGTTCGTGACGGAAGAGACGGCGCAATTACTTGGACTTAAACGAGTACCTGTGAATGGAGTTGTATCCGGTGTGGGTGATGGTGAAACGAGGATCAAAACCTTGATATCTTTGGTGGTAGAGTCACGCCATAACCCGGACATTTCAATCCAAGTAAATGCCTATGTATTGAGTTCACTGACATCGTTACTTCCGGCGAGTACAATCACAGAATCTGAGTGGCTTCAAATTGAGAACCTACCACTAGCCGACCCAGATTATAGATCACCAGGTCGAATTGATATCCTGCTGGGAGCTGATATTTATGGAGACATACTATTAGATGGTATCATTAAAAACCCACAAGGACCAACAGCTCAAAATACAGTGTTTGGTTGGATTCTTTCAGGCAGAGTGAGAGACAAATCAGCTTCAATTGAGAGAGAATTCATAAGCATGCACATAGGAATCAAAGAAGATCGATTACTAAAGCAGTTCTGGGAGTTAGAACATGAGCCAGACAGCCTCGAGAAACAACTCACAAAAGAAGAAGAGAGATGTGAAGAGCTCTTTGAGTCCACAACTGAGAGAAATGAGGAGGAGCGTTATATTGTACGTTTGCCCTTTAAAGACGAGTATAAGACGCATGAAGAGGAGAAGGTGATTAAAGTACTGACAGCTGTTATACCAGAGAAAGAAGAATTCATATGGTGCAAATTCTCAGATTTACCGCGAATGCTTCGAGTTTACTCATATTGCAGAAGAATATTGAATTTGAGAATTCCCAAAGATGTGAGGCCAAAGTTACCAGAATTTGTAACTACAGAAGAGATAGAGAATGCTTTGCAAATGTGTGTAAAGCAGACACAAGAGTTTTATTTTAAGGATGAGATCAAGGATTTGAAAGCTCAGAGGATAGTGGCCAAGAAGAGCCCACTACACACACTGAATCCATTTATTGATGAGAAGGGAGTAATACGAGTAGGAGGTCGACTCCACCATGCTCAAGCAGCATATGATACGAGACATCCGATTGTAATGCCAACAAGAGCTCACATGACTAAGTTGCTTGTATTAGACGCGCATGTGAGAACCTTTCATGGAGGACCTCAAGTAATGCTGAACTACATTCGATCAAAATTTTGGATAATTCGTGCAAGAGATGAAGTCAAAAAGTGCTACAAAGAATGTGTAAAGTGTATACGTTACGCCAAGCAAAATACCAATCAATTGATGGGCCAACTGCCAGAAGTGAGACTGAAACCGAGCAAGCCTTTCAAATCAACTGGAGTAGACTATGCGGGTCCCATAAACATTAGATTTTCGCCTGGAAGAGGATCTAAATCGTATAAAGGCTACATTTGTTTATTTGTATGTATGGTGACACGAGCAATTCATTTAGAGGCTGTTTCAGATTTATCAGCCCAAGGCTTTATATCGGCGTTCCGGCGATTTGTACCAAGACTTTCAAGGCTCTCAAGACTTATATTGTGATAATGGCACAAATTTTGTAGGCGCTGACAAACAGTTGCGGGACATGTTCAACAATGCCAATACAGAGTTATCAACAGAAATAGCACAGTTGCTGACATTAGAGAAAACGACTTTTCATTTCATACCCCCAAATTCACCTAACTTTGGCGGATTGTGGGAGGCAGGAGTTCGTTCAGTGAAAACACATTTGAAGAGAGTGATTGGTGACTCTACACTAACCTTTGAAGAAATGTCAACAGTGCTTACACAGATAGAAGCTTGTTTAAATTCACGTCCGCTGACGAAATTAACTGAGAACACAGAAGATCTGGAGCCGCTAACACCTGGACATTTTCTAGTGGGTGAGCCACTGCTCAATATACCAGATGAAGATCATTCTGACAGCCGCGTTACCGGTCTACAAAGATGGAGATTAGTGCAAAAAATGGTTAATGATTTTTGGAAACGATGGTCACAAGAGTATTTAGTTACCTTGAATCAACGTTACAAATGGACTCATCCAATATCTGACCCAGAAATCAATGACCTTGTAATAATAAGAAATGATAATTTGCCACCATCTAAATGGTTATTAGGTAAAATTGTAGAAAAGCATCAAGGTAAAGATAACTTAACTAGAGTCGTTACAATAAAGTGTAAAGATAGTCTTTTAAAACGTCCATGTAATAAGTTGTGTTTTTTACCCAGAGAGTAATTTTTATTTGTGTTGTGTTAAGTTGTGTTTTATAACCAGAGTAACTTTTGTTTTGTTATAAAATAGCTTAATAGTTATGTGAGATAATTTTGAGTTTGTTAAATGTATTCAGACGCAAATGCATAGTGAGGAAGTTGTCACGGTGGGCGGTTCATTACTTATTCTTTACTGACTATAAGTTATGAACATTCCAATTTATTAACTTTTCGTATTGAGTTGGAAGTAAAGGCGACGGACTAGGTCCTTGGTGGGCGGAATGTCTAGTTCCAAGTTGATATGCTAGATGGCGGTGTTACAGATCGCTACATCGCGGTATAGCTTTGTATTTGCATTTCGTATATATTTCTATGTGAGTTTTGTATTGGTATGTCCTTCCTCAGTAATAAAAGTGTAACCTCCTCCGCAAGATTAAACACTGATGACAAAAAAAAGTTTTAATTTTCTCACGCATAATTTTCATTCATAACTTACCATCTGATTCCAGAAATTACCTAAAATTATGGATACCACCGCTAGCCACTAAGACTCCCCCCGCCGCGTGCGACTCTTCGGACCACATTCTCATGTTTACAAATCAACACCCAGTATGCGACTACAGACCTGTAGCATGATTCTCGCGCATTCGATATACACGATATCTACACCTATATCGAGTGATTTCGTATCGGAATCTGTCAATATAGGTCTCGATATCCGTATATCGAAGGCGCGAGAATCATGCTCCTGAGTAATTAATATTTTCAGCTTGATACGACCACGCTTTCTCGATATAAAAGCGTTAGCGAAAGCTGTACTTTTGTGACTATGTTTAACAGCCAAGTGTTTCATATTCGGAGGTTAGTTATTGTTCTGAGTTCGGAGGAAGGAAGAGTTAAACAAAGAGTTTAATTGATCTGAGGTTTGATACAGTTCGTAACGTCTGACCCATTGCGCCGCGCATGCGCTGTGATATGCTTGGTTTTGGCGGTTTGGCCACTTTGACGTTTTGTTGTAAGCACTGAATTTTCTGGAAAAACCACGGAAAAACACACGGTAGAAGCCACAGATCAAAAACTTTTTTGTGGAAATATTGTTGTTTGATTTTTGTATGAGAGTCAATTACTAGTTCAGACCAAGAAATTAAACGTGTCGTGGGATACTATTAAAAACCTCGCCTACGGCTCGGTTTTTAAACACCCACTCGTGTTTTAGTACCACTCATTATGCAACAGTTTCATAAACTACTATTTTAGACAGTCACTATTTAAAAACCTTCAAGATACGTCGATCTTCGTCGAGGCTCGTCTGCATCAATTAGAGATTTAATAATTATAATTAGCTATTGCCTGCGATTTGGGAGGCGACACGAAATATACTAAGCATACTAGAATGGAATCTGTGGCCACCGCGCAAGAGCGGTCGGATTTGAGGTTATCAGTGCCTTTTGCAGTCACTTAAATGGTTTTGACACCTCCCAAATAGCCCTCAGTACCTAAGTGTTAATCTCAAAAAATGTAGCCATATCGTCAAATCATAAAACGATGAAATATTTTAGGGCAAACACTGCGGTAGCTTAGGTGAACACTAAAGGGGGCGAGCGCAGCGAAGCTCCCGAATAATATTCTTCGTGTTAGTTTGACATGTATAACACAAAAAACATCGCGTAATTAGTGCTGAATAACAATGCATTTAAAAAGACATGTTTTCATTAAAACCAGCCATATCATGATATGGCTAGAAATGGCTTGGCCATATCATGAAATGGCTGGCCATATCGTGATATGGCCAAATTAAACGATATGGTTACAACATAAGTACAACAAAATTTACAGAAGAAATAATTCTGAACTTTGCTATGAGAAACTATGCTTTGCATGCGCTTAAAGATGAATGCGCTACCTACATACTACTGCTACGCTACAATCATTTCGTAACGCGGCGTAGCGCCTGCTGGCAAACGCGTCGAAGTATTGCTTGAGTTGAGGCAATAGTCGAGTAAATATAACTCGGAACTTGAGTTCATTTCGTGAGGCGAAAAGAAGTTTATTTATTACACAGTACAAAGAAAAAGAGGGCCATTTCAATTCAATTCATTTGATTTCAAGATGCCAGTTGAATTCCCTGAAAATATAATTCATACTTGGTGGAAGTTGTATAACAATATTAGGATTAATAAATCCAGGCGCACGTGTAACGTAAGTTGGTTCGAAGGAAAGCTCCCCTCAAAAGAACTCAAAAACTAATTCAATCACAGTATCGATGGAAAGGAGGTTCTATGTATTCGCAATTTTGCTGGATATTTCTACTTTGGTACCATAGTACAGTCGCCATATTGTCCTTGACTTTGCGACTTGCATATTTAATTTGTCATAAGAACTATCATCGTACAATATTAAGGTAACATGCTAGGTGTTCTTTACAGTCCCTCACTTCGTATTGATTACTTCGACTCTTTCGAGACTTTGCTCAATGATTTGACTCCTCTGTTTAATGATACTCTTATACTCGGGGATTTTAATACATGTCTTCTCAAAAATGATTCTCGCGCTACTAAACTCCAGTCAATCGTCAATTCTTTTAATTTGCATATTCTTCCTCTGAATGCCACTCACTTCCAACCACATTGCTCTCCATCTCTCCTTGATCTTATGATAATTTCCAACTTGGACAAAGTTGCAACGCATGGACAATTAAACTCTCCTTTCTCTTATCATGATCTCATTTACCTCTCGTACAAGTTGAAGCCTCCCAAGAGCAGATCAAAATTTATCGACCTTCGTAGTTTCAAGGGTATTGATCCTTCATCCCTTAAATCTGATGCCGCATCGATTGACTGGTCCCCTGTTATCTCTAGTGAGACCGTTGATGACAAGATCCACCACTTTAACGCAATTATTCTGGGACTGTTCGACAAGCATGCACCAGTCAAGAAGGTCAAGGTTAAACACCTTCCTGCGCCCTGGCTCAGTGAAGTTATTAAGCGTGTGATGGCTAAGAGAAACAGAGCAAAATGTCAATACAAAAAGGATCCTACTGCCGATAACTTTGCCATCTTCAAATTCCTCCGTAACCGCTGTAATAGAATGTGTCGTGATGCCAAGCGCCGTCATATCTTTGAATGCATCGAAAGATACACACCTGCTCAAGTGTGGAAATTCCTTAAGACCCTTGGTGTCGGTAAGTCTCAGGATCAAGTGGCTGGCAATGTTGATCTCAACGGTCTCAACAAATTCTTCTCAGCCCCCCCTGTCGTCATGGACCCCTCTGTTAAAGATGCCGCTCTGTGTCTCCTGCGCTCGAGGTCAGCTCCCACCACCACTCAATTTGACTTCAGTCTTGTCGGAATTGATGCAGTTAAGAAAGCTGTGCTTGCCATTTCCTCCAAAGCTGTCGGAGACGATAACATCTGCTCCAAAATGCTCATCAGTGTGCTTGACGAGTTACTTCCAGCAATCACACACATAATAAACTTCTCTCTCTCTAACAGTTCCTTCCCTATTGTCTGGAAAAAAGCCTTAGTTATTCCTTTACCCAAAACCTCAAATCCCTCCTCATTTAAAGAGTTTCGTCCAATTTCCATCCTGCCCATCCTCTCCAAAGTCCTAGAATCCATTGTCCATACTCAGCTCTCCTCCTACCTTTCCTCAAACAGCTTGCTTAATCGTTTCCAGTCCGGTTTCAGGCCCGGTCATAGCACTGTCACGGCCTTACTTAAGGTCTCTGATGACATTGAGCATGCGATGGACGAGAAAAAGCTCACTGTGCTTGCATTGCTCGACTTCAGCAGCGCCTTTAACTGCGTCGATTTCGATATTCTCGTTGAGATACTGAAGTCCCTGAATCTGTCCTCCGTTTCTGCTAGCTGGTTTGACTCCTACCTGAGAGGGCGCAAGCAGCGTATTAAGTCAGAGGCGATTTCTACCGAGTGGTGTGATCTCTTCACAGGGGTCCCTCAGGGTGGTATTCTCTCTCCTCTTCTTTTCTCTGTCTTCATTAATTCCATCTCGGATGTACTCTCCTCATCGTATCATCTTTACGCAGACGATCTCCAAATTTATCGACATTTTTCTCCGTGTGATATTGACTCTGCTGTAAGGATGCTAAATATTGATCTTGAGAGGATCAGGGACTGGGCCACTTCTTTTGGTTTACTCGTCAACCCTAGTAAGTCGCAGGCTTTGATTATAGGTTCTAGGTATTATCTTAACCTTTTACAGCATTTGTCCATTGCTCCTGTAACCTTCAATGGAAATATAATCGAATATAGCACGAAGGCCAAAAATCTGGGCGTTTTCTTCGACAACCAATTGTCCTGGTCAGTGCATGTCAGCGAAGTCAGTAGGCGTGTCTTCGCTACTTTTCATTCCCTCAGGCGACTCCAAAACTTCCTGCCTCGTCAGACAAAAATCACGCTTGCCCAGTCTCTGCTCCTTCCTCTTATCGATTACGCTGATGTCTGTTGGGTCAGCGCAAACGAAGATCAACTGAATAAACTCGAGCGACTTCAAAATCTCGGGATTCGTTTCGTCTTCGGTCTGCGCAAGTATGACCATGTCTCGGAGTTTCGCAGGGAGCTGAAGTGGCTACCTATCCGTCTTCGTCGAGATTTCCACACCCTCATCTGTCTCTTCAACATATTATTTAATCCACGCTATCCTGGCTTCTTGCGAGATCGATTTGAATTTTTGTCTTCGGATAGGCCCAGGAGACCACACGCTCGGTCACTGCTTATAACTCCGCAACACAACACATCCGCATATGAGCATGGGTTCCGTCTCCGTGCTATTGGACTTTGGAACGAACTTCCCAGTGCTATCAGGGACAGTCCTTCACTCAACATTTTTAAAAAACGCTTGAAGGAACACTATCTTTCTCTACCTTAATATACCTTAGTATCTATTTATATATAATATTTTGTTTTTTGTTTTTATCTGTATTTATGTATTTATTAGTAAGTAGTCTATTATTTTAATATTTATCGTTGTGCACTTATGTAGGTCTACCTTTTATTAAATTATCCTCTCCATCCTAGGTTTGCTGGAAGAGATCTCTTATTAGAGATAAGCTCGCCTTTGTACATGTTTTTTCTAATATTAAGTGTCTGTATTATGTTTTCTGTGCAATAAAGTATAAAGTAAGTAACTCAGCATGGCTGACTGTACAAGCAATGAGGAAGGTACATAAGCTTCCTTGAAATTAAAACCTCTACAGTGAAGAATATGAAGAGAAAATCGACTCTAATATTGTTCTCGAAATAGTTCAGCTCTTAGAGTAATTATAACTATACATATAATTGTTTGGGTAAACTTGGCGCGTTCGAGGACAGCGGACAGCCAACTTAACGGCGAAAAATAATTAGGAAAAGTACGTCATAGACGTCAAATGAAGGTTATTCTGTAATTACAGAAAGGTCGATGGGCAAAAATGTATGAAGCGTAGATACATACGTTCATTATCAGGCAGGCGTATGCCAGAATTCGCTGTGTGGCTGGAGTTATTCGATGTAGAAGAAGTTGAAGGTGGGAGCTGGAACCCTATGATGCTTACTAGTAAACCCGTAAAATTTGGGCTCATTAGGTTCGTTGTGACAAGCCCTTTGGGAATATGGTACCACCGAGCTGATCTGATGATGGAGTGCGAAGATAGAAGGTGGGTGCTGGAACCCTGGGATACTTACTAGTAAACCCATCGAATTTTGGCTCATTAGACTCGTAGTGAAAAGACCTTTGAGAATATACTATCACCAGGGTTCCAGCTCCCACCTTCGAGCATCACACATTAATTTAATAAACAAGCCATCTTTATTGGAGGTGGGCCCATTTTGCCCATCATCCTTTCCGAAATCCTGTAATATTTTTTGATTCGAATAACGCTATTCAATTGGGAACACAATTATCTCGAAATGGTTTTCCCAGTTTGGTACCCTTGAAATTTTTTATATAGCGAATTCTCGAATATTTTGAAAAATTGAGAAAATTTTGAAATTTAACTTATACATATTAAACTCTAATAAAAACACTAATTCCAAGGGTTCGTACTAGGCATTGCTTACCTTAAGGGTATTTATCTCGTAAGTTATTACCAAATCAACGGTGGAGGGAATTTAGAGCAACATCGTGATTTAGAATCTTTGGTTGGTTGGTTCCATCAGTGGACCCGAGTCGAGTGTACAGTGGACTTTATGTACTCTAGAATTTCAGTCCAAGTCACACAGATTTCCTGTTGGGCTTTCTGTGTCTTTGGCCTTACGGTGTCACGTTACGGGGATTAAAAGGGATTAATCCACGTAACGGAAGCTTAAAAAATCAAGGGATGAAGTGAAATTAGAGAGAATTTAGAAAAACAGGGAGTTTAGAAAAATAGGGAATTTAGAAAGAGGAACAGGAGAGAAATAGGGGCGTGAGTATTTTATTTTACAGGTTAGACTACTACAGGTTTACAGGGCTTATCTTTAATATAATAAAATCGTAACCGGAGCAATGACCTTTTGACAAGAAAATGTTTATGGCACTTTCACATAAAACTGTGAAGATCCATATAATTGGTGTTTGCGGGCAGTAACACAGCAAAAGATTGAAGAAATTCGTACGCAGGGTAAACTTCCTCAAGACAATCGATTTCTTGTTTCAGACAAGGGTTTATAGAATTATCCAACTGTTCAATGAGGGTTGTTGTTTGGATTAGTTCACAGGTAAAGAGCTGGGAGTAGGTTCCAGCAAGATCTAGTTCACAAGTAGTATCTTCCACGAGATTTGGAGAATAAAAGCCCTCTCTCTGCGTGTCCGAACTCTGAGGAAAACTCCTTTTCCTTTCTTCCAGTTCGCATTTCAATTTGAATTTTCTTGACGTTTTCGTCTCGTGGCCAGGAAAATATAGCTTCGTAATGATATCCACTACAAGTTACGAACCTACGTGGTGTGTATAAAAGACAGAATAGAAAATGGTAATGACTGATGTCTAAAGTTACAATAAAAACATTTCTTGTATTGACCAAAACATCGTACAATAAATCAATACGAAATATCGAGATACAAAACGTGTTACCTATTCGACGTGCGATGGCTCATCGCCCTGATGACATGACATAAAAATAAACCTGGATATGTCCGAGGACAATACACCTACAAAGGCCACAGCCTCACAATGGTCTGAGGTTATACCAGCTGCGTCCTGAACAAGGTGATAACATGCCTGTGGGAGAGGTGTGTGAGAGGGAATGAGAAAAGTTCTGTAAGGCTTGCTAAGTGAAACCCTACAACAGGTGTAATCGAACTTTGAAGAAGTCTTGCTGAAACTCTCCCGCTGTCATATCATGGCCAGGGTATCATTTATTCGGCGCTTTACCTAAGCACAGTCTCTGCAGTCAACAGTTTCACCACACACCTGCCCACTCAATCAATCGACGACTTCCTTCCTATGCTTCAAAAAAACGTGGGATTGTCATTGGGTCCTGAGAAGAGAAACTAACCATGGAACATAGAGCTACACGACTTGGTAACACAGTTCAAATTTGTGCATTAAATAGGGCAGGGTGGGTTTGATAGTTCGTTCTCATGGACTTGTGTATATGTGTGTGTGTGTGGACAGATGTGTAAGAGAGGGTGTCGGGTTGCAGGTGACATCCTGGTTTGGACAATATTGGAGAGTTTGTTTCCTCGATTGTGTACCTACTACTGGTAATCAACAAATTTAGCTAACCCTCATTAGAAAATAAACAAAGGCTTTACGAAATAATCGTAATGATACTTCAAAAAAGGATACTCCATAAAAATTAAAAAAATAGTCTAATACTTTAAGTAATCGATGGAAACCTGTAATTGGCTTAACCTAAGTTATTGGATTAACATTTTGTAATGATAAATGTCATAAAAAGACAACGAGCTATTAATCGATTTTTAAAACGTCAGCGGATATCACGGCTCAGGTGGAAGTGAGCTGCACCTTGGCAAGGCGAGAAGACAGCATTTGGACCAGATAGTTAACCGAGTGGCCAAGAGGCGGCAGACCAACAATCAGAAGGCCAATCAGAGCCCACTAAAGCCTGGAACATCATTAAAAGTATTTGAAAGAGTAGATTACATTTACTCGATAAACTCCTTTGATTTTGTGAAATTCGAATCGAATGTGCGTGAAATAAAAAAGTAGAATTAAACCTCCTAGCAACGGCGCCATAAGCATAAAACACGTTTTATTGTTTGTTTGTATGTGTCTGTCGACTTTAAACCCCTCCTAGTTACCCTGTATTTAAAACTGCGAATTGGGTATGACTTGTTTGAGTGGGACATTACATTCAACAGAAGAATGCGCGGAATAAGAATTCTTTCCTCGGTTCATTCCTCTGTTTAACATTTGTGAGCTTATTATTGCGGTCACAATATTTTTCATTGCAGAGGTCAAAAATGTATGGGTTTTGAGCTGACAAAATTTAACTAATCACTGAATAGTCTGTTGTATATTAAAAGCCCTCGATTTTACATTAGCACCTCTCATTTGATGACATCTGGTGGCGTAGCGGTCAAGTTTCTGCCTCACAAGTTATAGGTCCCGTGTGCGTAAAAAAATGCAGTAACATTATTTTCTTTTCTTGTATATTTTGAAAAATACTTACTTCAACTATACCTATAAATAATAGATTAACAGATCAACTATGCCTATAAAATCTCGCACATTCACACAGCGAGTGACCCATCAATACGTATATCATTTCATAAAAAGCTTATTTCGTAGGGAGCTTTGATACGGCAGTTTTATTTAAACACCAAGTTTAGGTATTAATGGGGCCCACCAGTTCGGTGCTTGGCCCTAGTAGCAGGGCCGGTTTAGTGTGACGAGTATTTCGGTGACAATCGGAGTTTTGGGACAGGTGGTTCCCACGGTACGGTAAGGGTTAACCGATTGGTAAGCGTTGTGGTGTGGTGGCCCTGTTTCTGACTTGATACGCCCTATTGAACAGATAAATAATAAAAGTTGCATATAAAATGACAGATGCATTAATAGAGCTTATCGAGACCGTTTAGAACAGACCATAAAAAGTGTTAGGATAGTATATGTACCACCAGTATACCCTGACTATACCTAATGGATAGGAACATCAGCACTACAGTCTATTCGTGATAAGAATGCAGTGAAATTAAAATTTAAATCTGTTAACACACTCACAGGACAGGACACAACCGCTAACCGTCGCGTTCGAAAGTTTGCCTTCAACTGACCAAGTGACCAGTACCTGTAGACAATGTTAAACGCTAAGGATAGCGAAACGAAACGATAACTTTTTACGAATGAAATTTGACATTTGGAATCACTACCTGACTTCATCTTAGCGAAGCCAAATGTCAAATCACATACATAAAAAGTTATCGTTTGGTTTCGCAACGGTTAGCGTTTCACTTTGTCTGAGGGGCTGTTCATTCTTATCACGAATATACTAAGCAACTTTCATACTTTTGAATAGGTACATTTTTCTGGGCCGTCTTTCTTTTGTAAGCGAATCGCTTGGCAATAACTAAAGCGATAGCGCAAAATTCCGGTTTTGTTTGGCTTGTCGTCGCGGCGGCGGGCGCCGAGACGTGCTGCGCCGGCTACTAACAAACCGTTATTTTGCGCTTTCGCTATAGCTATTGCCGGGTTAGTCCACAAAACCCCATTTCTATTGTTCTCCAAACTGCAAAGTTTCATACATCGTATCCTAAAAACCCCAAAAGTATGATTAATAATACTAATATTGAATCACGATATTTTCATACTTCATGTCATGTCCGATTAACCCCAAGATGGATAAAGTACAGTCGGTCACTTGTTTGTTTTGGTATGGTTATAGAAGAAGAATTTATACTAAAAGATATGAAATATTTTTTTAAGTCTTTATTTTCTAGCCAAAACTGTATGATATTATCGCTGATCGCCAACCAACCATCTTCAACCACCTCGATAGGAATGTGCGCCAAAGCCTGGCTATGTACGGTCGCCTGCGCCTAAAAGTATACAAGCAGTATATGCGGGATTCACTTTATAATATGACCGCCCGTATACTTTTAGACGCAGGTGACCGTACATGATCTTTATCAGCCGCGGAAGTGATTTCAATTCTTTTCGCATTTTTACTCAGAGCTTGGCGGAAGTGGAAATAGCATTGTAACGTACTACCTCTTTGACCATATTGGCTACTGGCGTATTAGCCAGATAAAAAGTAAACTTTAGAAATTTCGTAATTCGTATCTCGTCTGGTAGCTGATTGTTTTTTTGACGCAGTCCTGGTTTGAGCTCTGAAAAGTGAGGACGTACCTATCTTCTGCACAATTTTTCAAGTCACGCCTATAGTTGCGGCGATGGGCTAGTCCCTTTTGTATTGTATTGGAGCTGAATTTTGAGTTGTTGTACAGAGCAGTTGTTGCTATAAATAATCTCTATAATCCCCAACCTTTGGGGTTCCACGCCGAGTCGTAAAATCCTCCTGGCGCTATTCATATCTGTTGTTGACGTCCGGAGAAGTGGACCAGCTGGATTTATCACGAGTCTACCAAGGAGCTGAAGACTATCTACAAATTCCCGGCGAGTCGCTAGCCAGTGTTTCAACGATATCACCAATATTCGACTCACGACCCTGAATAAACGTATCTTGAGCCTGCCAACAATCTCTTTTGGTCAGGATAGAGTCTAACTGTTTCAATGGCGCCCAGATTAAGGGAATATTGGTGATAGAGTTTTACGTCTGGTCAAGGGTATTTAGGCCATAAGAGCGCCGTAGAACACTAGATTTTTTTTTCGTAGCTTGTATATTTTGTTGTGTTTATTTTTGTCTGACAGGAGTATATTTGATCGTTTGTCTGGATACCTACCTCATTTCTACATTCTGTCGCAGTCTGACAGCCGTTGTCATGACAATTATTATTGTTGATAAATATTTTCCTCCAAATTCTCAGTACGAAAAATAAATTAATAAATTGTGAAGATTTTAGTAGGGAAATTATTCGACTATTAAATAATAAATAAGGTTAGTGTTCTAAATGATAACATTTCTATTTCTAATCTTTAAAGGACGGTCTGTTTGTTAGTTTTTAACTAAATACTAACTCTTTAGCGCTTGTACTTGTGCCGAGCGGTCTGTGTCTGTCTGAGAGCACCTTCTGTCTGAAGATAGGCTGCGACAGCGTTCTGTTTTATTCAATAGTAGCTAAACTATTGAACGATTCCTTTATGTATGTAATAAGTATTTTGACCCTTGTATTCTAAAACCATCTATATCTACAGCTATGTAAAAGTTCTTTATTGTGTAACGTTACTCTGCAATGTCTGTTACTTTAGCTTATGGCCTCTTGAACTATAATTCTCTACTTTTTTACTCTTTGTTGTACCCACTAACGGTGCAGGAAGTCTTGAACACTTGAGGGAGCTGCCCCTCATGGTGTTATTCTGCGTTACGATAGTAGCTAAGCTATCGGGACGTCTATGTACTAAGGTTCTTATTTTAGTTCAAGGGATCTTGCTTATTTTTCAACTTCTGACAGTTAGTCTGGGTGTGCATTTGGCTATAATAATGGCACCCTGTGTGTAAGGCTGCGTTTACACGATGCTAGTGTGAACTCTTTTATGAACTTAGTATGAATTCTGATGTCTGATTGTTGTACGAATGTGTGATGTTGGTATGTAGTTGAGCTAGACTGTTGGTTATCTATTTCTCTGACATTGTAGATGGCGAGCTTTAGAGAATTTTATCTTAAGTAGTTAATTTGGTAAGTTAGTTTAGTTTAGTTAGTATCTTAGCGGATTTTATCAGGTAAAATCCTACCCAAACAAGACGGGTATGTAACGTACTACCTCTTTGACCATATTGGCTACTGGCGTATTAGCCAGATAAAAAGTAAACTTTAGAAATTTCGTAATTCGTATCTCGTCTGGTAGCTGATTGTTTTTTTGACGCAGTCCTGGTTTGAGCTCTGAAAAGTGAGGACGTACCTATCTTCTGCACAATTTTTCAAGTCACGCCTATAGTTGCGGCGATGGGCTAGTCCCTTTTGTATTGTATTGGAGCTGAATTTTGAGTTGTTGTACAGAGCAGTTGTTGCTATAAATAATCTCTATAATCCCCAACCTTTGGGGTTCCACGCCGAGTCGTAAAATCCTCCTGGCGCTATTCATATCTGTTGTTGACGTCCGGAGAAGTGGACCAGCTGGATTTATCACGAGTCTACCAAGGAGCTGAAGACTATCTACAAATTCCCGGCGAGTCGCTAGCCAGTGTTTCAACGATATCACCAATATTCGACTCACGACCCTGAATAAACGTATCTTGAGCCTGCCAACAATCTCTTTTGGTCAGGATAGAGTCTAACTGTTTCAGCATCCTAGAATGACAGTGGATGGGAAGCATATAAGTAGTAAGGTAAACATAAGTCCGGTTTTCTGAATTTTACATCTGGCAACCGTACATACATGTATGTGTGTAGAACTCTTAAAAATATTGTTAGATACTGTTGCTGACTGTACTTTTTACAATCCTCTATGGCCAAGTGCGAGTTAAATTACCATTAAATAATACGGGTTTTTTCGTTTATAGGACATATTTTAGGGGTTTTACGGACTAACCCCTATTGCCATGCGCTTCGCGTACAGAGTCCGGCCCCTGCTGGTACGGTACCCGTGATAGTACGTATCAAGACATACGCAGTGTGACACCCGCCATGCTTATAATACAGGAACCATTTCGAGCTACTTTTGATTCTAAATGTTATAAGTAATACACTTATACTTATTGCACAGAAAACATAATACAGACACTTACTATTAGAAAAAAAAAACATGTACAAAGGCGAGCTTATCTCTCATAAGAGATCTCTTCCAGCAAACCTAGGATGGAGAGGATAATTTAATAAAAGGTAGACCTACATAAGTGCACCACGATAAATATGAAAATAATAGACTACTTACTAATAAATACATGAATACAGATAAAAACAAAATATAATATAGACATAGATATCAAGGTATATTAAGGTAGAGAAAGATAGTGTTCCTTCAAGCGTTTTTTAAAAATGTTGCGTGAAGGACTGTCCCTGATAGCACTGGGAAGTTTGTTCCAAAGTCTGATAGCACGGAGACGGATGTGTTGTGTTGCGGAGTTATAAGCACTGACCGAGTGTGAGATCTCCTGGGCCTATCCGAAGACAAAAATAATACCTAAGGTTGATGTAGCTAGATATAGAACAATACAACGTCTAATAAACCATTTGTCTCCGGACAGAGAGCAGAAGTTGTTGAGTATAATTTAGCAAAGAGATGTAGCGTAAAGAAACCAAGATTAACTGGTTCGCCTACACATCTTATGTGACAATTTGCCATTGTTCGGTCGTTCGAGCGGTGTTCTTTTGAGAGTGAAGGGGTTAAACTTATACAAGGAATTTATTGATGCTCTCAGTAACATTTTGATTGACTGACATGCAGAAATGGTAAACCAGAGACTATATATCCAATTGACTGCGCCTGCGGGGGAATGCGGCTCGCCAAACGTCTGTTGTGTTCAACAAACGTTCGCATACGCAACCTATGTACGATAAGACGGGTCGCCAGACAGTTTTCAGCGGCTGACCAATCACAGCTCTCTTACCTCGTCCCCCGCCGCCCGTGAATTGGTGAGTTGTGTTTCAAAGGAAAATGTATCTATGCGCTCTCCACTGGATAAGTGCTCCCTGTGTTAAGCAAACAAACCATGGAATGGTTACTAAGTCAACAACATGAATATGTCCATCCTGGATTTGCTGGAAGAAATCTCTTTTTAGAGATAAGCTTGCCTTTGTTCATGCATTTTCTGTATTGTTTGTGTTTTTTTCTGATATGTGCAATAAATATATACGAAATACGAATATGACATGGTTCTAACAATTAAAGCCAGTGTAACGATTACCTATTGAAATAGGTTCACTTAAGACATATGAGATATCACATTAAATAAACTATTTCAATAGAAGTTTCGTTATTATTTATTTAAACCGGGCGAGACTTGCCCGTGACCTAGAACCTGTCTAGGCCGTCTGGCTGTGCGAACAGATTTGAACAATGGACAACTAAGCCCGAATAAGTTATTGCTGAAACTTTACTCAGGCGGTTAGCGATTCTAGCCTACCCTAGGAATAACTCCCGGAATGTGACTTGGCCAGCGTTAGTTAGGTCTCCCTATATATACCCCAAGTTTCTGAACGAGCAATCAAATGTGGCAAGCGATTAGTCGAAGATTAATTCAAAATTGCGGCATGTGATTGGTGAATACAGTTTGATAAGAGTTTAACCAGTTGTCACAGCAAATTTTCCTTCCGGGATCGAGCATGGAGAAGTATTTTACGCCATTGTCGTGACGTCTGATAATTCAGCGTGCCAGGGAACCTAACGTCTAATATGGACCTACTCATATGAATGACATTCAACTCAGTCCTATAAAACCCGGGTTCATTATTTTCCTACTATCCTACCATCATCTGGCAGGTGGTCTTTCGACTTATCTTACGCCTCTTCTGAGCCACCACTCTGTTACCGACCCTGCACCATCATTCGCCCTCTCGCTATGCAAATCTTGCCCAGACCCAAATGCCTTTTTACCTAGATTTTATTCATATTATTCCGCATCATCGATTTTTAAAAATTAATATTCAGTTTATTTCCATCGAAATAATGTAGGACCTTAAATCCTCTATGGAACCAATAACATATAAGTACCAGGAGTGCTGTGCATAACAATGTAGGTAGTACCAGGAGTGAAAGGCTTTGAAGGGCCCTCTCGGTCCGCGGAGGCTGCGGCTACACATCCTGCCTAACTTCCGCTCCTCATATTTCAATTATAAACTTTTTATACATATACCTACCTACTTGTTTTTGCGTATGAACTTCCCATGTAGGCAGGGCACTATGGATTCTCACGATTAAAGAAAGGGAGTTCGGTTTTTATTATTTGCAAAAAATAGTATCGCAATTAAACTACCAATACCAAGGTCCAATCTTTATCGATAGTAATATTGGATTCAGCAATAAGTAAATAGTAGTGACCGGAAAAATTACAGCAATTTTCGACATTTGCGAAAGTTATCCGGAATGCACCAGAATGAATAATTTGGAGAAGTTATATCTATATAATAACCCTCTACTTTTTTGTTAAATCATAACTTTCTATATCGGGCTTGTCCATGCATATGAAATTTATCTTTCACGTCAATGAACCAAAATAGCTCTACCTATTATGTTACGATCACTGTACATGAGCCATTCTATCTCGCAAATCGACTTGAACGAGTTGCGATCGAGACACAAGTCCCCCGCACCACCGTCGTCGGTCGTCGGCGTCGTCGTCGTAATAACCCGTCGGTCGTCGATCACAACAGGAGATGATTTCCGAATATTTTTTGTTATGATTCAATTTTGGGTATCCGAGCTAGACTCCGTAATCACCACGCGGCATAAACATTGTTTTTGTTTTGTTTACAAAAAGCTCAGCCGCCGTGTGAACGGATGTCGGGACATCGGAAGTTATGTGAGCTTTTTGATGTGTGCATTTTTTATTGCAGAGCTTTTTTCGGAGATCCTTCGGTACATCATCCGTCGTTTACTAAGTTTGGTAACATGCCATAATGTTCATGAAGGTTAGTTGGAGATAGAATGTGAAATAAGTTTACTTCCCCGTGCACTGTAATACGAAGATAGATGTTTCAAACGGTATAAAATTGTTATTTTTAGTTAATTAAAAGAACTCTGTGTGATCTAGTGGTTAGGAAAAACAAATAGCCGGTGCACACTGTCATTATTAGAACAAACCATAAGACCCCTTGTCAAAGTTAATGCTTTGACCTATTTACGAACTCTGCAAATTAATCCCTTTAAAACATATAAAGGGCTAACAGAAAAAGTTTTCCAATAAAGGTGTGTTCGCCACCTAGGCACGACTGTGAGGTATTATTAAGGGAAATACGCCCCAAAAATATACAGGGTGTAACTTAATACTTAGTGTAATCGTATTTTAAGACGATGGCTATTGTCAAAAGCCATCGTCGTATAGTGAAAACATGTTCCTGATATGTTTAGTCATTTCCAAGTAAGTAATGTTTGAAAACATTATTTAAAAGTTGACTGAATGCAGAGATGTTTTCGTTGAATTACTCTTTTGAAAACATTTATTGCGTATTAAATATTAAACTCTTGCATGAATTAATTAGGTTCTTATTGAATCTGTATATATGTCACTGGCAAAGTATGAAATCCGCCATTCTATAGAATACCTAGGCATTGTATGGAATGCCTAAAATTGGCAGTCAATGTACGAGTATGAAATCTTTTATATTTCACACTTTACCTAGGCATTCTTAGGACGCCAAAATGTAATAGGCAATAAATGAAATACTTATTTTTTTCGATGCTTGAGGACTGAAAAATCGGAATTGCACACGAAACATTAAATATTTTATTATTATTATTATTCAATTATTTTCAGATAGAAATAGGTACATTATAAAAACACAAAATAAAATCTTACATAAAATCAGATATCAATTAAAATAATAGCAGTTTTTAGCACCCATAATATATTTTAATAGTGTAGGATGTCCTACTCTATTAATTATTATTTTTTTTGTTTATGTGCTCATCTACCCAGTGCTTCAGCAAGGTACTTTCGACCCTATCCGCCAACGTACTGATGATTCCGTTCGAGCTGCCGCGAACACGGCTCATCATATAGGCTGCTCTCTTACGCAAGATGTCAAAAAAGTCGTCCACTCTTGCCTCCATGAACATCGTTGAGGCGCTGCAGTATCGCGGCAGCCCCAACACAAACTTCAGCGCGTTATTGTAGTGGACACGCAGTATGTGGGTCTAAAGGTCTGAAAAGTGTAAGTTTTACTTCTTTAGTGCACCGTGCAAACCTGCGGGCCAGCATGTTACAGCGAACCGACAACGCCCTGCGCTCTCTCCATGTCCAGATCATCCGTGAGTGTCTCCGTGACCACATGCCCTAGGTACTTGAATTTCGCTCAGGGGGATGTCTGGGGGATTAATAGGGCGAAGCGGTGGGTCAGGGTAGGTGAAGGATAAGGGGGGTGTGCAGAGACTTAGATTTTTTTTCTTATTTTTTTTTTTTTTCTCTATTTGATATTTTATTGATGGGAAAGGGGGCATATTAGTCGATGTAAATGATGGACTTTATGTCAAATAAACTTTTCTCTATTGTTAATACATATTTGGCTAGAGTAGAATATGTGGGTAAATTTAAATTGGGTTTAGGTTAGGTTTAGGTGGCTAAATGTAAATAGGGGGTGAAAGTTTGTATGAAAGTCCGTCAGTATTAAAGTTAGGATCTTCAAATTTTGTATTTAGGTTGACGATTGAAAAATAATGAATACGTGTATCAATCAGCGTTGTAGAATATTCTACCCCCAAAGGGGTGAAATGAGCATGAAGTTGTGAAGTTGTTACAAAGACACCTTGTACAGTTTTGGCATCCATTAAGGAAGGATTTTTGGAAATTCTACCCCTAAGGGGAACAAATAGAGGAGGGATTGAAAGTTTGCATGAAAGTCCATCAGTTTTGAAGTAAGGATCTTCAAATTTAGTATTTAAAGATTCTGACTTCGGGTATCGTTAGTATGGTTTACGGTTCACCAATTACGAAAACAATATCTTTTCTACTTCTTTAAATCCAACGTTGTGGACGTGAAATACATTATATTAAAGGGGATTGAAATTTATCATTTATAGAAAGAAGTTATTTATTGGGGTGAAAACTGAAGCCTTATAGTTTCGTCCTGCCTTTTACTCTGTCTGTCTGTCCGTCTGTCACAAGCATTATCATCAGAAACTAAACGGGCTATATGAATGAAATTCGAAAGGTGTCTTTAATGTGTTTTGTGAACCGTAAGAACGGTATCAGCCTGAACTTTTCTCAAATATCAGACATAGTAACAGGTTATTGCAAAAACAAAGCTGAGGTATGTCGGCGCCGTATCGTAGAATTGGACATATCATGAAATGTCCAACCGTGAAGTATCATGAAACGATGAAAGCTTTTAGGGCAAACAATGCGGCAGCTTAAAGGGGGCGAGCGCAACGAAGCCCCCAAATAGTCTTCGTCTTATGTACTTTTGACATGTATAGAAAGAACAAAAAGCAGCACATAGTGTTGAATAAAAATGCTTTTTAAATTAATACTTTTAATGGCCGGCCATTTCATGATATGCCCAGTACTACGATATGGCGCCGACAGGTTTAATGTTAAAAGTATTCATCTTCATTCATCTAGAAAAAAAGCATAACTTTACGCGGGCGAAGTCGCGGGTAAAAGCTAGTTGAAAATAAGTTCTTATCACAAATATATTTACATCTCTTGGATTAAATGTTGTTTGTAATAATCTGATCTTCATACAGTTGAAGATATTCCATGTCCATGTATTCCATGTTAACTTACAATAATATCGCTTGTGGGGAAAAAAGTCGCATTGGAACATGCCGCAGTAAGCTAGTAAGTTAGTTGTTAGTAGTCGGAAAAGCCCATGTGTCAGCTTTACAGCTTAGTCAGGGTGGTGGTTAGAGCTTGGGCCGTTCAATACAATGGCTGTATTTTATTCTGTCTACTATGTAATAAAAATACCTTGCCCTGCCACTTGAAGGCTCATTCAATTGATTAGCTTATTAATTGCAGAAAGACATCTAACGTGTTACATGTAAATTTAATTAATATAATATGTAATTAATTATATTACCAAAATATTTATAAGGTCTACCTAACTATCTAATTGTAATTATCATTGCATGATACTTTATTTTTAATGTTATGTTTTAGCGAGCTCTTATTATGAATTTACAAAACCCGAAGAAGCCACCTCAATACTGATCAAACTGGTCTGACTGAACATTATGAAAATGTAACGTAGTTTACGAAGTGAGTTTGTTACAATGAGTTACTGCCAACTGAAACAGGTTTAGGATTAAGATGACTGTTATGATGATGAGGGTTGATGGTGTATGATGAGTGTGACATGGTTGAAATGAAAGGCGAGTTGCTTTGGCAAGAGTTGCGTACACACTGATTTAATTTGTCTTTGCGGGGCGGCGCGCGGGCAGCGCGCGTGTAAACTGATATTAAAGCACAGCTACGGTATATATGCTACATACCTCCCCTTCTAAAAGAAGCTAGGGGGTGAAAAAATAATAATGAACCTAAATACAATGATGTTAACTTACAAACATGTAAAAAGTAATGCTAACATTTGTAAAAAACATAGAAACTTACATAAAATAGTAATAGCGTGGATAAACGATGATCAGTCAGTGTAAAATTTATGAATACAAGTAAAAAATATAGTGAAACAATAGCAAAATAGTACTTTAGATATTAAGTCAAACACACACTCATTGTTCATTATTGATACCGCGCACGACACGCACTTCTTCGAAGTCACCACTTGAGATGTCGAAGGCGGGCGGGCGGCGGCGTGTCGGTTTGGGTGTTTGTTATGGGATGTTTATAAGATCTGCGAGTACCAGGCGGGTTCTTGTTCGATCCCATGGTTTCATTACTTGACGGTGTCGTATGTTGAATGATGTATGGTTTTAGGCGGTAGGTACAGCGAATCGTTTGTTCTCTACTTATCGATTTGAATGATGTAATGCTTCAGTGTTCTTTCTAGTAATTGGTATGATCCGTTGTATGGTGGTACCAAGGACTTTTTGCATTCATTGTGTTTGAAAACGTGTGTGGGATCTTTCAGATCCTGATGTATGATTTTTTTTCTCTTTTCTTGTCTTCTTGTATTGTTTGTCGGCATGGGTGCCAAGGAAGTAGATTGCCGGAAGCTCTTTGTCGTATATGCTGTAATTTTGTTGCGTTTCGTTTTGCTTGAAGGAACAGGTTCGGCACGCTGATTTCTTCTATTCTTGAGAATACATCAGCGACTGAATTGTTTTGTCCTTTGATGCGTTGATTGAGTACTGCGCGAAGATGATGCGGATGCGTCGGTGATTAATGTGAAGATGATGACGCATCGGGGTGTGTCAATAGAACGGCGTTTTTGATGCTTGCTTTGCATTTCTTGAACGCTACACATGCAGCTGTAGTCCATTCCATTGCATGGTGTTTGCTTGTGGAAAGTCGGTAATGCATTTGACTTTCCCGATGCTCGGTCGCAAGTGATAACCATTGAATTGCATGTCATTGATTGTGATTTGCCGAACTTGCACTTGTCGACGTTGATTGCGATGTGAGCCCGTAGTTGCATGGGCGTGTTAAAATTGCTTGTAAGTGTTGTTCCTCGTTGTTCGAGATTGAATGATGATGCGATATCGTACCTCCGTTGTATGGGCGCGTTGCTTTGAGCCGTGTATGTAGCTCGACGATAAGTTGCTGTGCGAATTTGAAGTCGGCTCCGAGGATGCACCGTTGTACACTTGCTAGTACAGATCTCTATTTGATCACTCGGCGTAGGCCATAAGTATGTTCGTCGATTGCAGTGTATGTCGACGAGTATGTAGTAGATGTGCGAATTTGCAGTTGGCTCCGAGTATGGACCGCTGTACACTTGCTAGTACAGATCTCCATTTGAACACTCGGCATAAGCCTTTTGCATTTGTATTTGAATTTGTATTTTGTTTTCTCACCGTATATAGCGATTGGTGTGCCGTTTGCAGTGTGAAGTTTGGTGTTACTGGCACGTATAGTTGCAATCTTGTTGCATGCGACGACCATATGTTTGCACCAGAGTCATCATGAAAGGGTTGCTGGGTCTTCCTGTCTGCTAAGAAGATATTGTTGCGGTTGCGGCGTATGCTGCGCCTCGGCTGCCTCAATTGATGTGTCGGCGGCCGGTGCCTCCTGTTCTTCGGGATTCATGTTGAAATGCACTAAACTTGTCACAAAAGTTCACTAAACTTTGCTTTGTTTCACGTCGGGGTCACCAGTTTAGGATTAAGATGACTGTTATGATGATGAGGGTTGATGGTGTATGATGAGTGTGACATGGTTGAAATGAAAGGCGAGTTGCTTTGGCAAGAGTTGCGTACACACTGATTTAATTTGTCTTTGCGGGGCGGCGCGCGGGCAGCGCGCGTGTAAACTGATATTAAAGCACAGCTACGGTATATATGCTACACAGGCAATTTTCTTAACCGTCTAAAGAAACCTATTTAGAGCCTAAAGCTGTAAATACACAGTGAATTAGAGCATTCGCTTCCGTCTAAGCCTTTAGTTGGATAATTTCAAAATCGCGTGCTGAGATTTTCACCTCGATAGCATAACACCAAAGTAATCCTGCGATCGGGACACGGGAATATGCTACTTATTGATCACGGTTAGAGGTTGCAGTTGATGCAAAGATATTTTGATTGCAACGCCTTCCCCTTTGAAGCAAGTGGAACAGGATCTAATATTTAATGTCTACAATCAAACGAATGTGAATGTGAAGACTTGGGGTACTCTTTATTGCAAATGCCATAAGGTTTAAAGCAATCAGTTATGCTGTGTAGTCAGCTGTACCTATTTCTACATATTGCAGCCACTAGGTCTAAATAGCAAAAAGGTGCAATGAACCTAACCTTAATAGATAGCTACTTGGACCTACTATTAAATACTTCAGGCTCATATCTAATATTTCAGGCGGTTTCAGGTACACTATCTTAATCGCGATGTGACGACCACTGTGGTATCCTATTGTGGGTTAGAAGCAATGTATGTTACTATATGTAAACGATATCGATTAATCTCAGAAACTGATAAATCTGCCTAAATGTTGTCTCTGCAAGTGTCTACAAACTTCCGTCTCTACTTTCTATCAAATAAATATCTCGAACTAGCTCGAACGTGAGCTGTATAAGGGGTTGTCAAAGTATACTAGAATTTTGCGTTAACTCGCGTTCTAGGTAGTGGCCATTACTGTAGTAAACGTGACTCTGCATGTAGTGGTACATGTAGGCAGTAAGTTCAATGACTCCTGAAATGAAATCAATGACCTAGCTAGGCTGCTACACGTATCGAATTCGAACTCGAACAAGTCTCTAAGCCCATGTGCATTAGAAGCTACTAAAAATAAACTTAGTTAATTAGTAACTAGTTATAGAATGGTATACACGAGCCACTAAACATAACACTTTGCATGGCTAATTAGAAGAGCCACAACGGACTTTCCCATGTAGCGTCGATGTTGATGACGCATGGTAACAAAAGAAAAACCACTCAGAATTTAACGGAAACTCAAATAATTCATGCTGTTACTGTCTCTAGGTCAAGAAATGGAATTGGTTGGTATTTGTATGACATGAATACATGATATTTAAGAGGCGCTTTATTTTAGGTTAGTAGTTACTTTATACCGAGAGCATCAGTAGAATAATCTGTAATACACTTATCCATAGGAAATTCCTATCATTTAGTTTGAAAATTACCTTCTGAATTATTTTGGCATTCTTCTTTTTAAACGACTTTTAACGGGAAATGTTGCTGAATAACCACCCCATCATCACAAAACTAAAGGAGCGAAAGCTCAAAGAAGACCGCCCCTAAAATATTTCTTAATAAGGTTCTACAAACACCCCCAATATTTTGCCAGTCATCAAAATAATTAGTGTCAATATTTCGAATCATTTAACTGAAACGGTCTTTAGCACTGGTGTCTAAGGTTCAAGTTGTTTTGTTATGGGTTCTAATATTTATGGGTCTGTTCCCTCATCGCCCTATGTTTGTTAAGCGTCGTAATCCGAGGAGGGTCGTATATTTCCCTGAAACGGTATTTCTAAGCGAAAACACCCTGAAATTGTGCTTTAGATACATTTCAGGCTTACAGCACACTTTCCTGACTTTCTTGGGTGGCGTAGTATATTTACAAACACATATTTCAATCTATACTTCTTTCACACCCCTGTTGCTAAAGTCTCATATTTCAGAATTTGGAGCTAGCACATCATGTCACGCAAAATGATCCGAAACTGTGCCTCTGTCATCCCTATAGGAAAACCGCCAAATTGTTTGTGTTGTCGCATCTCATAACTTCCAATAGGCCTCAAATAGATCGCGTATTGTTGAAGGAAAACAAACGAATCATTCCCCGCACAACAATGGCGTGTCAGCAAGCAGTCACAGGGATGCGGCCCGATTCACAAGTTCCACGGTGAAAATGGAACGACACACATACACAGCACTATCACCCACACTAGCGAAAAGCCCGGGGAAAATCCCGCACACATTCACAACACCGTCCGACTAATTCACGCTGACCTTCCTCCCCTCCCGCGAGGTACCCAACCAAGGTTTCAATCCCTGTAGGGGTATTGCTGTTCGGGGGCCAAAGAGTGTTGGTCGAGACAAGAAAGAGAGACAGATAGTCACGCACACAGCGAAGCGAGGTTATTTCTCCGGGCGTAGTACTAGAGACACATTGATCCAGCGAGCGGCGCGGCGGCGGCCCGTCTGGCATCGATTCTGCAGCTTCCTGCAACCGTCGCCTAGCAACCGGCGTGCAGCCTCCAGCCCGGGCGACGGATGCATCCGCACCGGAATCTCGAACGTATGCCGAGTGCTACTGGGTTTGTATTGCGTTGCTGGAGTGGTATGAAAACATAATTGGGTTGTAGGTAGATGGCAGGTTTCAGGGTATTAGAGTCTGTAACAATATGGGAGTGGTTTTGTGGTATCTTCGGGCTATCTGCACATACTACAATTTTAGGGTACTATATCAATTGAAAAAAGCAGTATTAAGCGATGACCTGCTGAAAAATATGTGGATGTTATTATTTCAGGGTGTATTTTACCAATTTATGGTAAGTATTAATAAATCCTTTCACTTATCATCTTTTCAGATGTTTTTCACTTATTTCACGTACTTAGATTACTGTCTACTTATACTTACTTATAAAAATAATATAAATATCAGCGACGAAGGACCTACCTCTGCTTAGATCATAAATAAGTATTAATTTCTTTGATTTGACCTCCCACAATCAACAACAGAGCTTGGTTTTCTCCTATGACGCCTAAGATCAATCGGAGAAACCCACTTAATCTGAATTTCTTTATTCACTAATATCTATCTAAAGTCTAAACCCCACCATCAGATTCCTTGTCTACCCGCAACCTACAAAACTATCGCAATGAATGATATTTTTTTATATCTCACATGATATTTTTTTTCATATTGCATAATATAGGCAACAATCTTCACGCTGAGATCAATGGCTTTAGTGATAAGCTGCTTATGTGTTCTGACACGGCGTGATAAAAGCGAATAGGAAATCTGATCGTTTTATGCCTTACAGTGCGACCACCCCCTGTGCTGTAATTTGCACGGCAGGGCTCTCAGAGGGGGATCGGGTTGCAAGCTTATTCTGTTTTGCTTGTAAAATGAAAATGGAGGAGGTCTATAATTTCCTGCTTAACAAAGAAGAAAACAAATCGTTAAGGGTCTCAATCTGTTTTTCTTAATACCCACTAAAATTCTATATACCTATGTGTGGGAATACGGCAAGACTGCGAGGATTGGCGGTATAAAGTAAGGCTTAGGTGGTTATATAGAAAAATAACATAAGACTATAAATACGTCCCCTTATAAATAAAAAGTACAGCTAATATGAAAACTACAATAATTACGAAAATACCATAACAATATAATCATGGAATTCGCCGATTTTTTTCCTCGTACCTCGTTGCCTGCAAAAGCAATGGAAACGACTACGGCGTAGCGCGGCGTAGTCGCCCGTAGCATAGAACGTCGACTATGTGACTACGAGCGAACGGTACAAAAGTTGTAATTTTATTTTACGACTATTATAAATACGAGTATCAGAATTTGATATAAATAATTACATACGCAATAATGATATTCAAAGAAGTATGATAATATTTACTCTATTAAAACAAAACCAGAACTAAACGTTCCCTCAGTCAGAGATCTCAAAAAATATAAGTCGATAATAATTCAGTTTTGTTTTTCATACCTAATTAGTTACCTAATAAGTTTAAAATCAAAATCGCATTGAGGACTAAAAAGTGAACTGCGTCTACTGTTGACGCAGAGAGCTAAGAGCCAGACACAAAACGAGCAGTGAGTGGAACCAGTCGGTACACTTTTTGTCAGCTTTTTCGGAGCAACTAGAGTATTTGATTAATTTGCAGCTGAAGCGCAGTTTGGCGAGCTTTGTATGGGCATAACAAGTTTGGACGGAAATGCATTTAGGGATTGATACACGAGGTTATAACTTTTAAGGGTTTATTGACAATTTGCGAAAAGGCAACAAGGTATTGCTCTCGGCAGTTGTCACTTGCGCACAGGGAGCCAACCCGAACCACAGATTAATAAAGAGTTAGGAACAGAAGGGACACTGAGCAAAACAATTCACTGTGTCTACGTCTGTTCCTTTTTTCAGGCACTTTCGTAACCCAAACTCTACCAAACGACAGCTCTCAACTCGTGGGTAAATAAACATCGCACCCGCCATGATGGGCGGTGAATAATGCAGGGGGTGGGCAGAGTGCATGCGATCGAAGCCGCCGCGCCCAGACGACGGACGTATATATATATATATTTATATAGAGGAGTGGAGTTTGGGGCTAGCCTCACGACAATGTAACCAGCAGCTTTGTGTTGACGACCGGTGTACACTTCCTTGAAATGAAAGGGACTGGGAATTCTGCGAAGTTCATAGATAATCGTCGAAGGTATTGCTACAGCTATCGAAATTGATTACTAAGTAGAACCATTTCAAAGATATTCCGGGAACTCCCGGACCTTTAGAATATTGATTCGGGCTATGAGAATTATCAGAACTGAACTGAACTGAACACTGAACCTGTTGCTCGAAAACTCGGCTGGAAAACTTGACTAAAATATTCGACACAAAAACAGATATGACTCTTTTGACTCAATAATTGAAACAAAAAGTAAACTTTAGAGAAAACCTTCAGAGAATGTGACAGCTGTCACTATTTTTGACAACTGTCACTATTTTTGACAACTGTCACTATTTTTGACAGCTGTCACTATTTTTGACAGCTGTCACAATTTTTGATAGCTGTCACTATTTTTGGCGGGACGAAGTCTTTAAATCTCTTCAGATCCCCGTCTATGGACGGACCCGCTAAACAACCGCCAACCTGTAGGATAATTGAGAACACATTTTTAAAGTCGGTTAATAGAATTAGTAACTGTAATGTATGCAACGTCTCAAATCCGTGCCCCGTCCGGGCCACGTACACGGCACGCCCCGGGCACGGATCATGCACTGTGTAACATAAACTGTATTCGCAGCTTGGCAATCAGGAAAGTTCGCATCCCCTATTTCTGCAAATTGCGGGAGGAATAGCACTTCATATCATGCTGTCCCTTTCAAAACCTATCCAGAGAGCACGGGATAGCCTAAAAGTTTGGTGAAAGCGGAAGTCTCGATTCAGGGTTTGCAGTGCAGACTGAAACTAATCGAAACTGCAGCCCGGCCAGACGAAATGCACGCTATAGACACAGCTAAAGGTGGTTTTAACTGTTGGTACTTTCATTTGTACGCTTAATAGCCCGCCCTTTTATGGGTATTTATGCTCAGAAGAATAAGGATTATCTTCATTGTGTACGTGCAAAAATTACATCACACTGTGTGTGTGTTAATATGTTTGTGTGTCTTTCACGCTGAGACGACTGGCCGGATTTGGTTAGATTTAACATACAATTATAGTTTATGAACTAGATTATCATATAGGATACTTTTTATCTGACTGCACTAGAAGGAGGGTTATGTTTTCTCGGTAAATGATAAATTCTGGGTATTCGCAGACGATGAGATGCGGGCACCAACTAGTATACGTAATAAATCATTATGAGAATGTGTGGATTATATTTACCTAAATATATATCCATTATAACTGTATTTATCCTTAAGTCTAGTTATACATTATTTATATCTACCATTATGCTTACCTGTACCACAGAAACTATAATATACCCTATATTACAGCCAATGGAGACCAAGCATTTTGTTGTAAGTTACTACTTATCGTACCTTTAGATATCTCTTCTGTGCTTTAGTGGTTGCCAGGATAGTCGGATATTTTGGTTGACAATCAATGAGCTACTATTTTGACGATCCTTATTTTGTGTATGGCTCTCAGATGAATGATCTATTATCGGGTAAACAGCTCTGCATAAAGGTATAGTCTAAGTGAGTACACAACCGTCCGCTAAAAGTATTTCAACTTCGACAAAATTCCGAACTTAACGAAACTTTAGGATGTTGTTTGTGTTCATTCAGTAGTAATACACCCTATTTTTAGGGTTCCGATCCTTAAAAGGAGAAAAAACCGGCCAAGAACGAGTCGGACTCGCGCACGAAGGGTTCCGTACCATTATCTATAAAAATGCCAAGTCCTATAGTCATGAAATTTGGCACAAAGCAAGGTCTTATAGGTCTTGTGTATAGGAAAAAATTTGAAAACTGCATATTTCTGTCTTTCTGCAAAAATATGTAGGGAGTTTGGTTTAAATGGATCATACTTTAGTTTTTTTATGTGGAAACCTAATTACACCAGTTACGCTCTCCAAGTGTGATCGGAACCCTTTGTCCGCGAGTCCTAATCGCACTTGACCGTTTATTTGGACTTATTCCAGTTTTGTATAAAACCGTGAATAAGTTAATTGAACGATGGTTGAACGTTAAAAAATTTCGCGTCGATACCAAAAAAATATACCAAAATTGCCCAAAACAATTCAATAGAATCAATGTACTCCCCAGGGAGCACTTATCCAGTGGAGAGCGCATAGATAGATACATTTCCCTTTGAAACACAACTCACCAATTTACGGGCGGCGGGGGACGAGGTAAGACAGCTGTGATTGGTCAGCCGCTGCGAAACTGTCTGGCGGTCCGTCATCGTACATAGGATGCGTATGCGAAAGTTTGTTGAATACAACAAACGTTTCGCGAGCCGCATTCCCCCGCAGGCGCAGTCAATTGGCCATACAGTCTCTGACCTACCCACATCGAGATAAAGTTCAACACCTCCTATGAAAAAACAGAACAAAAGATTAGTCTTTTGTGTATGTTAGACGTTTGAGTACTTAACAACTTCAAACACTAGTTTTTCACCCTCCACGAGGCTATGCTCTGTGTTTGTCTAGTAAGGTACCTATCGATTTTGGATCACCCTAAGCTGATGCGTTTTGGGCACAGACGGAGCAAGTTTGCGAGCTCGAAGATGAAGGATTAAGGTGTGATTAAGGTACATAAAATTCTTATCCCCCAGTATCACTGAACTTTTGCCTTTGTACACGTGTAACCTCAAACGCCTTTTCCAATGAGTGGTGGCAGAGAAACAGTTCAATTGTCTATGTTCTATGTTGCATGCGGGAGGTTAACTGATCGCCAGTATTATTTAATAACCGGCCAAGTGCGAGTCGGACTCTCACACGGAGGGTTCCGCACCATCATTGTACCAAAAGTACAAAAAAATACGTTTCTTGTATGAAGACACCTTTATTTTTTTTTTATTTCGTGTATTTCAGTATTTGTTGGTGGAGCGGCAACAGATATACATGTTCTGTGAAAATTTCAACTTTCTAGCTACCACGGTTCATGAGATACAGCCTGGTGACAGACAGACAGACAGACGGACGGACGGACAGCGAAGTCTTAGTAATAGGGTCCCGTTTGGCACCCTTCGGGTACGGAACCCTAAAGATCGTCGTGAAAGTTTGAAATATTATGTATAACAGGTTCTGGGTAATGCTATTTCAGGCGATTCTTTGACCTTGTATGAGGCATCTTATACACGATTTCGAAGAAACGTTTAATACCACGCAATAAATTTAATTTTGTAAGTAGACGTCGCCGCCATTGGCATCAATTAGGCACTTGGTCAAAAACCTGGGTCCTGAATTAAGCACCGGAATTTAAAATTGAATAAAACGTTTGGCGTTACCGAATCGTTCGTCGGCAAATGAATAATGTTAAATTCATTAGGTTCGTATTTCAGCCAATAATCTAAAAATAATGCACATGAAAATTTAAGCTTAACCTGACACAGGTTTAACAATAAATTGAAATTTTGGCTAAGTTGACCTTCAATAAAAATTAAATGTTTGGTAAATTTTTACTTCCATCTTGCAAACACGTCTGGCTTTGGGTTAGGCCGGCTGTTAAACGTTTTCGACGAAAATTTTATTATAAAATTCGGTCTTTTTTTAAATCGGTCTTGAAGGCCCAGGTTTTCTGTGAGTGCCTAATTTAAGAATCCCGCTGCGATATAGATACGATCAAGCACATGGTATCAACATCTTATAACTGATACCTTCTTGCGTTTAATGTTATTGTTTACTTTATTTCCAAGCGTATGAATATACTTGACCGATTTCAACAGCATATGATGCAAAACATACTAGATACAACAACAACAAAAAAACAGAGAATAATAAAATGCACTACGGTAGGTATACGTACTCGCATGCACCTGTGTATATTCTATCTATACAAAGTTTTCCTGCGACTAGACCCCCCACCCCTCCCAGTCTAGACTCAACTTACACATAAATCTAAACCACTACTCTATACACAACACAATGTACAATGCTGATAGTTGTAGTATGTCTGTTCTGTATGTAGGTAACAGTCCTGCGAGCATCTCTAAACCAAGGTGCATGCGTGTTTGAAAGTATGAAAAATGATCCTGGACGCATTTAGAGTAATGGTCAATTAAATGGTACTCGATGTTACTGGATGCAACGCCTAGTAGCCGAGTGACTGTTTCTATGCAACATTTTAAACGTGACTATGAATGGCAATGAAGAAATAAATCTGGCTGTACATGGTGGAATCGATCGAATATAAAACTAACTGAGCGACTAAATGCGCGACTCAGTTAATATTTCGGTTAGGTTAGGTTAGACTTTTATTGTCGCTCGTTTAAATACACACTGTGCCTCTGCTGAACCATATCGTGAGAAAATTCGTAAAGACAGACAGACAAAAGTACAGACTACACACAGCATAACATGCTGCGGCGATGGGCTAGCCCCACGTCACGCAAAATGGTGTATTCAATCACTGGCTAAGAGTGGGCACAGTCTAGCCTCTGCCACCCCGTTAGGAAAAAGCATGACGCTGTGTACAGACTTCAAAAAACAAACACCAGAGAGCGTAAAAGGTTTTGTCCCCATCCGTTGATATCAAGCCCGGACCTACCCCACGAGCAAGCCAGTTGCCCCCTCCGCTCCCCCCTGCTGTGTAGCACTACCCCACTACCCCCGGTGCACACGACCGATGCATGCAGCTGATGAATCACCACCGCTGTTGTTTACAAGTGTGTAACATAAAATGTGAAGTCATATTTTAAGTTTTAAGGGTGAAGAGAATACAAAGACATCTAAATAAGCATACAAACTTCAGTCATCTTTCAGTCATCCTTCAGCATTCGATCAAATCAATCATACAAATACTATACATACGTCACAGCATGCTGAAGAGCGCAGCAAGGCGAGAGAGGTGCAGAGGGCCGCGGAGCGAGAGGGCTCAGCGACAACTTCACACACATCACTGCGAAATACCGACCAAGCAGGGTCGATCCATACATTTAGTCGTTATATTTTGTTAAATTAAGCAAAAATCATTGAAGAAAGTCAATATAAGTGCATGTCAACTCAAGCAGCTTCGAGTCTTCATTTCCATCCATTCAATCACCCATCAAAAGGATAGAAGCTCGTCATTCATACATCTCGTACTTACACGTCGGCAGTCAACACAGCATTCATCCAAAAGGCAACTAAAACCAAAAATAATCATGGTCCTTCTAGTTCGGATAAGCAAGATTACCAGCAGCCCGGAATACATCCACCATCGAGAAGTATCTACAAAGAAACGCATAGTGCAAGTGCATACCTAACTGCAATCCATCAGACATGTGCTAAGTGCAAGGATCAGCCTTCGGTGATGTTCAACGAATAAGGATAAAGCGAGCGATTTTGTGAGTCCATTCCAATTTGAATTTCTTATTAAAATAATATCCAAATCAATAATTTCTTCGAAATACCATAGGTTAAAACAGTGACCTACTTTTCGCCGTGCGGCACGGCCATATTGCATTTCATTTCCTATTATTCTTTCGTATCAGTAAAGTCAAATAACTCATCAAATTCCATACTTTAGATCATCAAACATTAAATTCAGTAATCAAAGCGTAAAGTTAGCCATCATAGTCAGATATTTCACCTAATTACCGGGTGAATTAGGTAATAGGTACGCATACCAGCGCGAGTAGCGAATTATTTTTCTTTGTGCAGGTTGGTCAGGAATGTGGTAAACAACTTGTTTGCGTCGTATAGCGGATAGTTAGATTTATAATTTCAGTATCACCTATTCATTGCTAATTAGGATTTGATTGTTTTACTAGATAAAACAGCCAACCTATAAATACAATTTATCAACTAAATAATTTATCGGTGCAGGTCAGCTGTCGTAAGTTTTGCTTATCACAAACCTAACTTGTATTGTTTGTATCGACAGCACTCCCGATCTCATAGTCTTTCAACATGGCAGAATTAAAAGAATTAATTCGTAAACGAGGTTCAGTTAAGGGTCGCTTAACGACCTTTGCAAATTATATACACAGTATACATTCAGCTTTAACTCCAATTCAAGTCGCAGAGTTGCGTTTACGTTTATCAAAATGTGAAGAAATTCACTCTCAATTTAACGAATGTCAGACCGCAATAGAATGTACAGTCGAAGAAAAAGATCTTTCGACATACACTGCTGAACGACAAGACTTTGAGAATCAGTACTACTCGGTCGTGTCTAAAGCGCAGATGATTGTTGAAAGTACACAAGAAAGTAATGATGACGATGACTCATCTGTTCACTCATGCATTTCAGGAAAGGCAAAATCTCCGGCGAAGGGGAAGTTGACCGGGACGACTCGTGGAATAAAACTGCCCACTATACAAATCCCTAAGTTTGGCGGTCGGTACGAGGACTGGCTTGAGTTCCGTGACACCTTCACGTCATTAATTCATGAAAATTATGGTATCACCGAGATTCAGAAGTTTCATTATTTGAGGGCTGCCCTGGAGGGGGAAGCGGTACAGGTAATCCGATCGTTGGAGTTCTCATCTGGAAATTACACCATAGCCTGGGATTTATTGTGTGAACGATATAACAATTCTAGATTATTAATTCAGAACCACATTCAATCGTTGTTTTCTTTAGAACCACATTCAATCGTTGTTTTCTTTAGAACAACTTAAACGAGAGTCCGCCCAATCTATACGCAAAGTAACAGAAACATTTTCGAAAAATCTGAGAGCTTTAGATACTCTTGGGGAACCTACTAAATCGTGGGACACCCTTATTATATATATTATGAGTTCAAAACTGGATGCTAGGACTTTGAGAGAGCATAAAAGTAGGATAACAGATATTACGCTCGCTGAATTCACGTTGTTTCTAAAAAATAGGGCTGATCTACTAGAAACACTAAACATGACTAACAAAGTAGACAAACCAAGGCAATACACTGAACATGTAAGGGGACTAGCTACCGTTGCAGATTCATACGCACTGTACACACAAAGCTGCCCTATATGTCAAGGTAATAGTCATCGTATATTTGGTTGTGAGATTTTCAGAGGTCAATCTGCAAGTGAGAGAGCAGAGTCTGTTCGGAGGCTGCGGTTATGCAACAACTGTCTCCGGCCAGGTCATCAGGCTCGCGTTTGTAGGTTAAGGCCGTGTATGAAGTGCAATGAAAAACATAATTCATTGTTGTGCCGCCATAGGCAAAATACAGATGAACAAAGCAAGGAAACACCAGTCGATATCCATGCAACGTCGCTCTCAGTCCAAATGACAGAGCGAGTGTTGCTCTCGACTGCAGTGGTATACATAGCAGACAAAGATGGTCGCCGTCATGAAGCAAGGGCTGTTCTCGATTGCGGGAGCCAAGCATCGTTCATGACGGAGAGATTACATAATACATTGAAGTTAGAGTACAAGAATACACACACATCAATCACAGGTATAAACAATACAGTATCAAAGGATATAAAGCGATGCAGTGCATCGATTGAGTCACGAGTAAACCAATACAATGCGCAGGTAACATTCTTAGTGTTACCTCAAATAGCAAACTTATCAAACAACACGATGCAAATACAGAAGTTGAAATTATCCAGCGAAATACAATCCATGTTAGCAGATCCCGAGTATCATCATCCGTCTAGTATCGATTTATTACTAGGCGCAGACATTTTTTGGGATCTATTGATTCAAGGTCAGATCCGTATCGGCGAGCACCGTCCTGTTCTGCAGCAGACACAGCTCGGATACATTGTGTCGGGACCCACCAGTGGTCTTGGTCACGAATACAATACAGGTAGAAGAAGAGACAATACAATTACATGCAATTTTATACAGAATGAAAACACAGGTAACATACACATAAATACACAAATACAAAATCAGTTAGAGAAGTTCTGGTCACTGGAAGAGATTCCATAATACATATTCAGTATATTCAGCCGAGGAAAAACAATGCGAGGACAACTTTGTACACAATTTAAAGAGACAAGAAGATGGCAGGTTTTCAGTTTCGATTCCACTGAAAAGGCCTGAAACATGTTTAGGAGATTCTTACGCAAGAGCTAGACAATATTTTTTCTCCCTCGAAAGGAGATTGCAACGATTACCAAAATTAAAGCAAATGTATACAGAATTTATCCACGAGTATAAAGATTTAGGTCACATGTCAGAAATAACAGATCAAAATGCAAATTCACACAATCAAAAGCGCAACACAAAAATTGTAGGTCCATTAACTTGTAATGAAATTGAAACAGCGTATACATGGTTATTAAAATGGTCTCAGATTCAGTCGTTTGATCAATACAACTATTTGTCAAACGGACAAAGCTTGCCAAATAAAGACGTTCTTCTGCACCTATCACCTTACATAGACGAGACAGGTCTAATCAGGGTAGGTGGGAGATTAGAAAATTCAAAGTTCGAGTACAACAAAAAGCATCCAGTTTTGATTTCATGTAAGCATCCAATTGCCAAACTAATATTCAGAGACGAACATATTCGAATGTTTCATGCTGCACCTCAACTATTACTTGCGTCAGTTAGAGAACGGTTTTGGCCGTTAGGCGGACGTAGCATGGCTCGTAATGTTGCACACGAATGTCAAAGGTGTTTCCGGATGAGGGCTCAAATTGTTAACCCTATTATGGGGCAGTTGCCTGAGCAGTGTCTCGATCCAGGGTATCCCTTTCAGACCACCGGTGTGGACTACGCGGGTCCTCTTACCGCCGCTGACAAGAAGGGACGTGGGTGCAGGTTAATAAAGGTTTACGTCGCGGTCTTCGTCTGCTTCACTACGAAGGCAATTCATTTAGAATTGGTCACTGATTTGACCATAGAAGCATACATAGCCGCCCTACGCAGGTTCATAGGGCGCCGATCCAAGCCAGCTGTCATGTTTTCGGACAACGGCACTCAGTTTGTTGGAGCTAAGAATGAAATCAATAACTTTTTAAAACAAAACTCATCAGCGCTGTCCGAAAGCATGGCAAATGAAAGCATTGAATTTAAGTTTATCCCCGCTTACGCACCTCATTTTGGAGGACTATGGGAGGCGGGAGTAAAGTCTTTTAAATTTCATTTAAATCGAGTATTAGGAGAAGCACGCCTCACATATGAGGAATTAAACACGGTGTTAATACAAATAGAGTCAATCTTAAATTCACGTCCTTTATATCCTATTTCATCTGATCCTAACGATCTCACTCCATTAACCCCTGGTCATTTCTTGGTTGGACGACCTATATCCGCTCTGCCAAGTCCGAGGTTCGCAGACATAAATCCGAATAGGCTGCAACGTTGGGAGCGCGTAGAACAATTGCGCCAGCACTTTTGGATCCGATGGCAGAAGGAGTACGTCTCTGAACTACAACTGAAGAGAAAATGGAGATCTTCGAAAGGACTCTTAGAGAAGGGGACCTTGGTGCTGATCAAAGAGGAGTACTTACCACCGATGAAATGGTGTCTCGGCCGCATACAAGAAGTCATTCCCGGAACAGATGGAGTAGGACGAGTAGCTGATATACTTACAAACAAAGGCGTCATCAGACGCGCTTTCAACAGGATCTGTCCCCTGCCAGCAGCAGATGACCCAGTAAACAGAAATTTTGTTGAAAGCGAGACTTTCAACGCTGGGGGACATGAAGAGAATACAAAGACATCTAAATAAGCATACAAACTTCAGTCATCTTTCAGTCATCCTTCAGCATTCGATCAAATCAATCATACAAATACTATACATACGTCACAGCATGCTGAAGAGCGCAGCAAGGCGAGAGAGGTGCAGAGGACCGCGGAGCGAGAGGGCTCAGTGACAACTTCACACACATCACTGCGAAATACCGACCAAGCAGGGTCGATCCATACATTTAGTCGTTATATTTTGTTAAATTAAGCAAAAATCATTGAAGAAAGTCAATATAAGTGCATGTCAACTCAAGCAGCTTCGAGTCTTCATTTCCATCCATTCAATCACCCATACAAAAGGATAGAAGCTCGTCATTCATACATCTCGTACTTACACGTCGGCAGTCAACACAGCATTCATCCAAAAGGCAACTAAAACCAAAAATAATCAAAGGGGTTGTTAGAGATGTCATTCTAAGCATATAGGTATACGACAGTCTAACTTGAGACAAAATATTGCTAGTTTAATTTTTTTATTTGTTGTTAGGACCACTACCAGCAGCATTATATACCTGTGCTAACAGCACATATATCTAGCAGATGTTAGTCTAGACATCTTCTAGATATTCAAATATACATGGTGTAAATTAATTAGCGCAAAATGAGAAACTACTTTGTTAGGGACATCATTCTGAGCAACTTTCATTAGGAAACTGATTTAATCAAAGCAACTTTATTTTTCACTTCTCCATACAAATCAGCTTTGTTAGGGACATCATTCTGAGCAACTTTCATTAGGAAACTGATTTAATCAAAGTAACTTTATTTTTCACTTCTCCATACAAATCAGCTGATCTACTCAACCAAAGTAGTTTATCATTGTGCGTTAATTCATTTACACCTTGTGTGTATGAAAGATGTCTATTCGACATCTTCTAGATATTATGTGCTGGTAGGGCTATTAAGTTGCGCTAATCAAATCGGCAGGACTATAGTAACGTATCTTGCAACAGAAAGCAATCGACAATAATGGGGTATCCCAAAAAAATATACGTGTACTACTTTTTATTGGATTTCATGACGGATCAATGACGGTCGTGGTGTGTCACTGTCATTATAAATGGCAACTGACTCAGCGATATGCTGAAGGCCAGGCCTTCAGCGCTGATTTTCAGTCAGCGCCAGGTGTTGCCCCGCGAGCGTTACAGGCTGCGGCGTGGTACAATCAAGAATAACAAGAACAATTAAGAATAATTTAAAATACTATAACGAGTATTTGTATAGGAATATACATGTATAAAAAGAGTATAAATGGTGCGTAGTGTGTGATAAAAAAATAAATAATAACATATTAATGTAGTAAATAAAAATAAGTGTCAATACAATACAATACAATTAGGAGATTAAGGAAAACAACAAAATAATATATGAATAATAACCTCAGATAATAAAACTCTTTAACATAATACGGTCCGCCATACGATTTGGTAATAAAGTTCAAAACCTATTATATATAAATATATATATGACGGGGAACGGGTAGAATAGAGCACGGCTCCTAATGACAATCAGATACTTGTGGGCGTTTCTAGTGGGAAATCAAGCAATGAGTGAACACATATTCGATCCATTCACATTTTATAATCACTTTTGCTAGTCTTTGGTTACAGTAACGTATAGCTCCGATTTAACACTGGTTATCATAGCACGACACAATGGATGTTACTTATCTCGATTAGGAAACGTGGCGAGTTCAGTGCAGAGCTGGCCCAAGTTGTCACTTCGACAAGATCCCAACGAAAAGTGCGCTGCCGGGCATCTTGTCCCGCCATCTTCATTCACCAAAACCCGCGCTTTTATAAACACGAGGTTCTATTCACCAAAGCCTCTGATTGGTCAAGCCTTACACGTGTACCAATCGTACCACACAATAATGTTGCCAGCTCCGCAAAGACCACGCCCTAGCCTAGACTAGACTAGACGTTTCCCAATGAATTTGAACGCAAACACAAACGAACATCGAACTATAACATTCGTTACGAACTTCACAATTTCTGAACGAACAACGGTCTACATGAGTCTATGCCATTTGCGTGACATTTCGGAACGCAATCTTGTTGTTTATTTGTCCGACTCCACCACTCTCCGACACGGCCATTCTGACATATCACGCGTCCACGCGTGAGGAGGTACCTGAGGACAATAGATTTCCGGAGAGTAAACTGTCACTCGGCCAACCTGACCAAAGGGATACGTGTGGGCAACTAGCTCTGATACCCGATAGCAATATTACATCCATCAATTATTTAGAAACCAAATTATAGTCAGTCATAAAATAAGAATCATTTTAACTAGAACTGAACAGATCCAAACCAAAGCAAGATTAATCCTTGCATCTCATTTCTATGTGAATAGCTGATCTTTACACCATAACCTCTATCCGGTTAACAGTGACCTCCATCCGGTCATCCACCCACAGAGGACCTCTATCCGGTCATCCAACTGTCACCTCCATCCGGTAACAGCATCAAAAACTCAAAGCCACAGTGACCTCTATCCGGTCAACCACCCACCAAGGACCTCTATCCGGTCATGGTCGTGTCACCTCCATCCGGTAACAGCATCAGATCACCACACCTCAACAGCAACCGCACGCCACCGTCAATCAAGGTGGCCGCACTGCAACGGGAAGATCAGGTCCCGAATGGTCCGACCCTTTTACGCCTACGTCTACAGTTGCTGCGGGCTATTGGCATCACTCACATCCATCATACTCAGCTAATGAAAATTAAGTATCAAACTTTAATGATCATAAAACTTATTAGGTTCTGTTCAATTCAGTTCATTTTCAATCAAAGTTACATCACTCTCTATAAAATTTATCTTCTAAATATTCACAGACGAAAATATCTGAAGGTTTTCAACGAATCTTTTCTCATTTTCATTATCGGTTTGGTTTATCTCTGTACAGATCAACTCAATTACATTTACATCACACATATTGCCACGCTTAGTCAAACACACAAGGTGTAGCACAATACGTAGTCGCCTCTCTCGCGCGACTCACAAGACTCCCTGTGCCTCAATCGAGCACAACCCTAATGGCAACGCCTCCATCCAGCGATCCATCTGCAGTGCCTCCATCGAGCACAAAGTACGCTTTCGCCTATATCGAGCTAGAGCATACTATCATCGCAACATACATACTCAGCACCTCCCTCGAATGCTATGCAAGCTAAGCAATATGTGGACAAGGTCCAGCGACCTCTTCAGTTTTCAGGATCATCAGACTCAACATCAGAAATAACCACGCAACCTTCAGGCATTTTTCGCAAGCGATCATGAGAACGATAAAGTTGCTATACAATACAAGTTTCCAATGATACTAAAGTTAAATCAGGTCACGATCACTTTTACCACTGCACATGCGGCCTGCACAAAGCAACCACGTACCAACGGTAACCATATCAGCGGCGTAAGTACTACCCCTCGCAAAGGGCACTGCTACACTTAATACGCAGCCAACGTGTACCATTTACAAGCTCCGGCGTTACCAAGTACAGCCACACAACAGTGTAAATAAAAGAGAACCACATCATTATCGTCACATTATAACACAGAGACACGATTAAAGTCAAAACTTATAGTGCATTTAGTTAAAATATTTACAGTCACAATCACAACTGCACAGAGTATCAAATACCATCAAACCAAAGCTAATTAGCTCTCCCATTGATCTAACTATCACATGGTTACAACACAACAGTAATTCAGATAGCAAGCAAGTGTCACATTCGTGGCCTATGAGCTGCAATAGCTCCCCAACATTGTATAACGCATCCTCTCCAAGGATCGCGATCACAAGTCGCAACAGTGCATCCCCTCCAAGGATCACTTTACAGAGTCCACCATGACTCTCTAGTCTTCAAGAAGACCCGGCCTCCGCCAGAACCATGCGCCCATCGCGTACCCACGGATTACTCTCCGCGAGCAAATACCGACTTCCAACGAGCTACGACTACGCCATGGTCCCTGGTATAGCCGAACAACTGAACTGTGCACACATTACTCTATCGTCATCGTCACAGCATCAACCAACATGCTCTTCGCTTGAATCATTTTCATTATCTGAAACCTCAAACGGTATTTGATCCTCCGGCATTCTACGCAACCTATCGTGTGCGTATTTGTAAGTACGCTCACAACTCAATGATTTCAGGACATCACGGTCACCATCCAAAACCATTATAACTCTCAATGGACCTTTGAACTTGGGGTCCAACTTAGTTTGGTTCCGCAAAACAAAATCAATCATTCTCAATGAAAACAAAGTCACCGATGGAAAACTTATTCAGCCATGCCTTAGATGCATCAAACCTCTGCTTATCATACAATGCGTTTTTCTAATCGGTCCTTGTTTAAACGTTTAGTTCTATGCCTTTCGTTCGGATGCACCTACCTACACACAATATAATTTTACCACCACCCGCAAATATCTTGGAGTTGACTGAGTACTGACGTGTTACGCTCCTGCCCATAAATGCACGTGAATTAAGTGATTTAGTGCCTGAACTGATCCAGAAAGCCCGTGTTCCGTGTGTTTCCCTAATACGTCGTGCCCTGAACTGGAGAAAACCCAAGAAGACGGATTGCAGGTGACAAATTGACTTTGACCTACTTTTTCTCCCAAACAGTCCTGATGCAGATTGCCTAATCTCATCGAGATCCAACGTCTGTTCTAAGCTTCTAACTCATCATCGGCCATCAAGTCTATGCACGCACATACGATCCGTGCCATCATGATTTTTTATTATTACTAAGAGCGCCGAGCTCACGAACGGTGAACAACTCGGTCTAATTATGTGTGCGCGTAATAACTCTTCTACCATATCACGCATGATCTTACGCTCCTCCGGGGATAAACGAAATGGACAGCTCATCGCGACGTCTCACAGGATCACTACAATCGAGATTCAGCTGCATGTCGCGGCTGGTGGCCGGCTGCTTCTTCCCGATCTTCATCGTAAGTTCACGATATCTGGTCACTGCATTCCCAGTTCTATTATGGTGCAAGCAGCTGTCTGAAACACAGAAAAAAAGGGCAATACCTATCCACTTGTTTTGTCTCACTATGAATTGGTAATAAGATAGTTGATAGCAATTGTGTTCAGTAGTAAGGTAGGTAGACTGCGTAATTCGTTGCTTTGTATCTCTGAGGCATAGGTAATCTCTTGTGTGTGAGATTCCCGATCCGGTACGTTTTCATTTCATAGGTTTTGATTTTTATTGCCAAACCATATGTTTGAAAATCGCGGGCGATTTTAGAACTACACACAGTTAAATGGGCTTTTAACTAAGGACAACGATTTCACAACAATCGAGGCAAACAAACGCGTTTCTGCGTGTAGGAAGAAGTCTCACAAACGTAAAGTAATAGTCTGGCCTAGTATGATATGTTTTGCTTCATAATCAGTGCAAGAAACGTGTTAAACTAACGAGTAATGCGTAAGAATGGAACAATATACTCGCCTGTTATTGTTTGTTCCAAAATCCATTTGATTTAATTGAAGTTTCATCGGAAATCCATATTGAGTTGGAATCTCCATTTATTTTTCACTCACAGTTGATGATGTCATCGGCTTTCGACGTGATGGTGAAATCGATCTTGTTTCAACTGTTGCCTAGTATTTTGGTTACATCGTCGTGGGGTTTTTCCATTGCTAATTTTTATGAGGGTAGTTGCATTATTGTTTTCAATCAGTCACTATTTCGTCATTAAACATTCCTCGAATTCTTTACATGTGATGTCAGGGTACAACAGCCAGATGCACTTTACAACGCCTAACCCAAGATCACATTGATTTGACCAACTTTTACAGGGTTATTGATGGTGCACAAATTTGCAGTCGCGCATCATGAATAACATGAATTATCTTCACTCGATGTCATTGAACTTAGGTATGGGTAACAATTCCGATCGTTGCGCGAACCCGTTGCATTAGCGCTTTTATGAGGGCGCGTAATCACAATTTAAATTTCGAACAGTTATCATATCACCGTTGTTTATTGCAGTAATTTTCACTTTTTAACATCTCAATGCTTGATCGAATCCCAGTTCTGATGACGGGGAACGGGTAGAATAGAGCACGGCTCCTAATGACAATCAGATACTTGTGGGCGTTTCTAGTGGGAAATCAAGCAATGAGTGAACACATATTCGATCCATTCACATTTTATAATCACTTTTGCTAGTCTTTGGTTACAGTAACGTATAGCTCCGATTTAACACTGGTTATCATAGCACGACACAATGGATGTTACTTATCTCGATTAGGAAACGTGGCGAGTTCAGTGCAGAGCTGGCCCAAGTTGTCACTTCGACAAGATCCCAACGAAAAGTGCGCTGCCGGGCATCTTGTCCCGCCATCTTCATTCACCAAAACCCGCGCTTTTATAAACACGAGGTTCTATTCACCAAAGCCTCTGATTGGTCAAGCCTTACACGTGTACCAATCGTACCACACAATAATGTTGCCAGCTCCGCAAAGACCACGCCCTAGCCTAGACTAGACTAGACGTTTCCCAATGAATTTGAACGCAAACACAAACGAACATCGAACTATAACATTCGTTACGAACTTCACAATTTCTGAACGAACAACGGTCTACATGAGTCTATGCCATTTGCGTGACATTTCGGAACGCAATCTTGTTGTTTATTTGTCCGACTCCACCACTCTCCGACATATATAAATATTTCGGGTAATAGATGTCTGATTATTATTTAAATCATGTTTAAAATAATACCTATCATCACGTAGAATATCTAATATTTCTGAAAGTATACTCGAGTCTCGGAACGAATCAGTTTGCTTGTGTTCTGTACCCGAAGGGTGCTAAAATGGGACCCTATTAGTAAGCCTCCGCTGTCCGTCTGTCTGTCCATCTGTCACCAGGCTCACCATAGTTCACCAAGCAACACAAACAATTGATATATTCGGCCAGCAACACATTGTATTTCTCCAACACCCTATCTTAAACAGTTCACAAAGCAACAAACCGCCAATAGATATCTAATTATTATTTCCCAGTACATTTTGGCCTGAGTGGGTCAGCTGATTTGTTTGTATGGAGAAGTAAAAAATAAAGTTGCTCTGATCAAATCGGTTTCTTAGTGAAAGTTGCTCAGAATGATGTCCCTAAAATAATTGACCGAGCGAGCGAAGCGTCCAGTTTCGACATTGGCCAAAAATGCATTTTGATATCTGTCTGTTCTCGCCTGCAGATCGCATTTATGAACCGACCACAGCAGGTTTCAGATATTGTGAAAAACTTTCCACGACGCCTACGTTGCCCTCTCCCGGTCTCGACGGCTAACGGATATAGTCCCTTAGACCGCCTCACCAGAATAGGTACAATGAGTCTTCTTCTTTTAAGGGTAAAAGAGGAAGAAAGATTAAATAGGCTGGCAAATCTCTAGGGCTCGCGAGGTCTACTGTTCTCACAGAACTACTAGTTTAATATTTATCGGTAACCCCATTTCTATAGATTGCCTAGTTTGCCGTGATTCTCTTTCATTTTATTATACTAGAGATTTCAAGGAAAAAAGGAGGGAAAAGGAGCCAAAATTCAGCTTCGCAACATTCAGATCCGAATTCAGCAAGCTTTTTTACATCGAAAAAATTAATGTTGCCTAAATGGCTCACAAAATGCCGTTGACACAATAAAGAAAGCCAATTTTTGAAAATTTTGACCTGTCTATAAGACCACACCATATTGTATTACTAAGTATGTTATGACCTAGTATAATTACTATACAATTTACTTTTAAAACCATACAATACATGTATTTGCTGATGTTATCCTTCTTAAGGTTCCGTACCCGAAGGGTGCAAAACAGGACCCTATTACTACCCGTCCGTTCTTTCTATCTTTCTGTCGGCTGCTTCTATCTGATAAACTGTAATAAGCACAGAGTTGAAATTTTTACTTTTTACTTCGGATGTCCGAACAGTCAAGTGCGAGTATGACTCGCGCACCAAGGGTTCCGATCACACTTGGAGAGCGTAACAGGTTTTATTAGGTTTCCACATTTAAAAAAAAACTAAAGCATGATGTCATCCATGTAAACTAAATTACATATTTTTGTAAAAAGACAGAAAGTACAATGGGTAATTAATTTTGTAAGAGCCCCGTACCAACCATTGTAGCAACTAGTGACCTATATATACCATTAGAAAGGTCTTTCTAAATACATTATTTTATTGTATGGCGGTATCTTCATAACTTATGGGAGAAAAAAGTAATGATCAAATGAAGTCTTCATACAAGTCCAGTTTAAAGTGCGCGCGCGGCGGACGGGAGTGATACCATGGATTATATCTAATAGTATAAGTGTAATTATGTATTAGTTGTTTGTGCTCACAAATCTATGAGTACAAACAACTGTAATTTAATTTAAATATAAGAAAGATAGTTATTATGTAAGCATCTGCCTCGATGGAGCAAGTAGGAACACACAAATCACAATGTACAACTAAAGATACCTAAAATCCTGCCTAAATTACTTGTGTATCGGGTCAATAAAACGTGTGTCAGATGGTTCATTACTTTGGAACGAGCGACAGAGATCACGCATAAACCACGTAGGTTTCCGTGATTGCTTCGTAACTTAGATTAAAAAATAATAATATTGTAAAATGGATAATAAAGAAAAAAAAAAGTTTTTACCCTGATTTAACGAAAGTAAAATGACAGTTCCGATGTCACCGCTTTTTGATAGAAAATAAATAGTGATGGGTTCAAGAATAATTTAATGCATTCTAATGTCTCAAAATAGAATGTTAATGATACTTGGTTTGCTGGAAGAGATCTCTTTTTAGAGATAAGCTCGCCATTGTACACTTTTATTACCTACCATAATTTGTTAACTATTTTTTTTGTGTGCAATAAAGAAATTATGAATTATGAATTATGATAGAAATGATAAGAGAGCTAGAAGTGCTAGTGCATATAGCTTGTTCAAACTGAAATGACGTAGCCCACTGCTTTATTTGTGAATAATAAGAAAGAAATAAGAATAAATTTAAGCATTTGCAATAGAATAACTCACAAAAAGTGGGCTCAATTTGCTTCTGCCACCTCAAATGGAAAAAGGCGTAATGCTTTCAATGTCATACCATTTCAGTCGAGAGATTGTCATTCTCCTGGCCAAAACGGAAAAAAAACATTAAAATTAGGGGAAATTAAGTTCTCATCCCCTTGCAATAGACATTAATCGAGGTCTTGGTAGTCACTGTCAAAGTCAAGCACTGTTTAGTACTTCTGCGAGTAATAGAGTTAAATTGTGACAAATAGATTTGTAAATCCTGATTGTAAAGAATTACTCTATTAATTTTCATTCTATTTAGAATGAATGAGAGCATCACTATCAAACTGAACATGGCAACATTATTTCAAGAAGTGACGTTTGATGTTGTCAGTTAACTTCGTTTTTATAGTAATTAGAGTATAGTTTCAGTTTGTTTTTATTTTTTTTATTTTTTTTTCCTTAGGATCGGAAATCTAAAAAGGGCAAGTGTGGGTTACGGATGAAACCCTTCATAAAAATTTCCGACTCGCACTTAACCGAATTATTATGTTGATTGAAGTGCTGCTGTATTTAGTGCTCAGTTGGCATTACTATTTACGTGCTTGAAAACACAACAGCTACAAAATATTTACCATACACTAAACCTTCTCCCATTCGGTAGGCAGAGGCCCAGTTCGCCAACGTTCAGAAAGTTGTACATCACCACTTCGGGTGATAAAATGTTTCGAGTTAAACCGTTCTCCTACTTCCAACAAACGTTCCGTCCATTAGTATTTCTACTTGAAATTATAGGCTGTGGCCCAGTACAACTACAATGCGGCTATATTTTCCCGCGTCGTTTTTCCCAAGTTTTTGTTGCAATGTTATGGTTTCTTTTTGTAACTATCCTAAGTGTTGAATGTGCCACCAGGTATCGAATGACACTCACTCTTTTCTTAACCGAACTGGCACCAAAATATGCAGTACTGCTGTATCTTATTATCAGCACGTACAGAAATCGGCGCAAGCTACATCACCTATTCCTTGCGTTGGAGGGAATCGACCAAACCCTGTGTCTCACATACGATTTTGAAATTTATCGAAAACTACTGTTGTTGAGTAAAATTTTGCCGGTATCGTGCCTCATAATCGACCTCATACCTCTTGCTATAACTTTATTCCTGCAAAGATTCAATTATTGTACTCCATTTGGCGTTGTTACTAACGTGATGCATGATTTGATTACTCTGGAGTATATTGTTATGATTTACTACCTTTATTTGAGGGTTCGTAACATTCATGACCATTTGAAGAGATGCCTGGCGGGAATACAGGGAGCCAAGCTTTGTTTAGTATTTCGTATGCTGGATGGTTACCGGGACATTGCTTACGTGTTGTTTCAAATCAGTGATATTTTTGGCACCCAGGTAAGCCAATGAAGTCTGAAAGATAGCAAAGTTAAAGAGACTGACCCTTCCAAAGTGGAAAAAATTGTGTCCCCCCTCTCTAACTTTGACTGAAAATAAATATGTATATGATGTATCTCAATACACACTTTGAACGAAAATTGGTTTTAAATAAGCAGTTTTTAAGATATAAAATATTTATTAAAAACCGCAAAGATAACTTCATAATTCAAATCAAATTAAAACTTTATTGCACCGTATTGTATAAATATATAATTCATACAAACACTGTGAATAACAAAGTAATTATTTTCTGGTGAAGAATGATGATACTCAGAACCCTTAATGGGTGATTCCGACTCGCACTTGGCCACTTTTTTTAGCCAGGTCAATACTCCAGGGGCCCAGTTCAATACTCCAGGGGCCCAGTTCAATACTCCAGGGGCCCAGTTCAATACTCCAGGGGCCCAGTTCAATACTCCAGGGGCCCAGTTCAATACTCCAGGGGCCCAGTTCAATACGATTTTTTTTAATTTGCATTTAATTACTAGCCATTACCAATTACCTAAGTGACACGGGTTAACCCCGTCGCAGCTATGAAGTAATGAAGGTGTCTTCGCGATATTTTCCATTAGAACGTCCGTATCTCACTGTTACACGGTCTGCAGCGGGATTTGAAGCAGAATCTCCTTCACCACCATTCAGGCTGACAGACCCAATTACAAGAGAGATCGAGAGAGAGAGAGAGAGAGAATAAAAAAAAGTTTGTAAAATGCGTAAAATCTCAGAACAATAACTAAAGCACGTAAAATGCTTACACAGATTAAATAATCCGATCGACCGAATCGATTGATGGCAACAGAGACAAACATACAGAGATTTTTATCGAAAAATGGACCAAATAATTAAAAAGTTGTGGATTATTAAACTGACCGCGCCAAATCTGAATGCCGTCATTATTTTAATTTCGTTTGCGGATATTAGTAAAAAATACGAGTGAAAGTGAGTGTCTAACTCCAGATGATATAACAACAAACGCAAATAACTCTGTTACCAATAAAATGACGAGGAATATATGTAAATAACCGGTCAAGTGCGATTCGGACTCGCGCACGAAGGGTTCCGTACTATTATCTATAAAAAAACAGCAAAAAAACACGTTAGTTGTATGGGAGCCCCCCTTGATATAAAATTTCTTTTGTTTTTTAGTATTTGTTGTTATAACGGCAACAGAAATACATCATCTGTGAAAATTTCAAATGTCTAGCTACCACGGTTCATGAGATACAGCCTGGTGACAGACAGACAGACGGACGGACGGACAGCGAAGTCTCAGTAATATCTAGAGTCCCGTTTGGCACCCTTCGGGTCCGGAACCCTAAAAAAACCTGTAATCCTGTGGAAAAATTCAAGAGGGACAAAGTGGTTTTCTGAAAATGAATTTTGAACCTATTTTCAACATTTAGCCAAGCCAACAAGTTTTAACTATGTGGAGGACATATCACAATTGTGTAAATAAATATAATAGAGGGTGATGAATAGTAGAGTGTTCACCTCAGGAGTAAAAACATTTTATTGGCTCGAGTGATGTACATTGAAACTCTCGCTCCCTCAGGATTCTACTCATTCTAGAATCCTTCGGTCGATCTGGATTCAAAAAACGCTCTTGCCCTAAAAATAGTTCTTTACTCCCTTTGTAAACAATCTACTACATATAATCAGTTTACAAACACTATGCAAAATACTCAATTACTCCGCTCCGGGGCTTTCCTGGCCGAGAGGATTTCGCTCGCCGTGCAGCGCGGTAACGCAGCCAGCGTTAAGCCGGGTCCAGACATGTATCATTTGCCCGATCCGATCTCCGTATCCGTATCGTCGACGCGTATCATGATCGCATATGTGGACTGGTAATGATACGCGTATCATGATACATTGACACAATACGCAGATATGGTACGGTGATCGGATACGGTGATCGGATCGGGCAAATGATACATGTCTGGACCCGGCTTTATAGGCACCTTTGGTCCGGGCGATTCTTGGGGCGGTTTGTTTGTATAGTTGATTATTTAGTTATTAATTACTCGATCTGACATGATTACATATTGAAATTGAAATTGAAAAACAAAATACTTAATTTACAGTACATGTCTAAGTGATAATCTGTAATTGTTGAAAGGGTGACCGCACAGCACATCATTCATTCATTTCCAAAGTTCTTTATTGTCAGAAATAAATTATTGCAACAAGTACACTAGTCTTTAAATACTTAGTGACAATACAACTAAAGGTAGGTTCGCTTAACAGGCTGACAGCGCCGTTTAGAGCTTATGGCTATGGAAAACCAATATCTAGTTAAATCGTGATTACGGAAGATTATAATAAGTTGTGGTAATGTCTATTTATGGTATAGTACAGCTAATGATCGCAGACCGTGATCTGTGATCGCTGATTTTAAGCCAGTCCCTAAACTCAGTAGTTAGTTACATTATGTATTCCTACCGATAGTCACCAGATCTATAAGATACATTTATACATACATTAACTATGTTGTTGTAGATTCAATCGTACTATTACGGACACCGAAACAATAGGTACATGTTATCATGTTCTAAAAATCTTAAAATGGTTACTTTGTTTCAGATTTTCTTCATGACGGCAGTATTCTTTCCCTCGCTGATCTTGCGGATAGTGGACATTAGTAATGCATTCACACAGGTAAGGCTGATGGGCTAAAGTGGTCCCAGAACCTCCAAATATAAGAGTTACGCCAATCGATAGAGCACATTTTTCTCTATATGTATCCCGGCCCCACCAAGCTAAGTTTGCACGTAATGTAATGGCCGAGAGGTGCAGACTCCGAGGTCCATATTGAACTAAGGAGGCTAACTCGACATTAACCGTCTCCAAAACAAATTTATAGTCCCCAACAGCAATACCAATGCTTGACTTAGAGCACCCTTGTGTAGAATCTGCGACAACTACAAAAAAAAACCTTGCCTCGGTCGACATTTTTAATAATACACTTAGCAAATAAAAAAATCTCTGGCTTAGTTTACTCTTCTCCAAATACACTTGAACCCATTTATAAATAAAACCAAAGTATAAAGCATAAGTTACTTTACGGTATTAAGTATCAAAATTCAGCCATCCCGCATATCCAATTGTATTATTGCATGGATTGTACGTACTTAATTAACCCTTTGTTTTCACGTTTAATCTGCATGTTAGTACGTAAGTTTTATGCAACTGGTAGTGTTCCTAACAATTAACAAAAAAAACCAGAACAAGCGATTTTAGCGATGTTTTATTAGTGTAGAGTTGGATGGGCGTATGCGTACTATTGCATTGCGTACTCTTGCGCACTAGCAGTTGACAGGGGGTGGCGAACCACGCGGTATGGATTTGACAGGCGGTCAAGTGCGTACGATCATAGGCAAGTCCATATTAAAATGGAAAAGCGGCTAACAGCACGGCTCGTGCGCAAGAGATGGATCAACAGATTTGAAAAAAATATGCTTTGGTTTATCTATAAATCGTTTGTTTTTTCCAATAGAGGTCGGCAGAGGCCCAATTGAAGCATCAGTTTCATAATATTGTTATAATATAATATGAGCTATTTAATTTCAGTACAACATTACCTTCATTTCACTGGTGTGTCATGTTATCTACTACACATGGCTTAAAGTAGTGGTGCCAAGCGTCGTATGTGAACAGCTATACCAGGAAGTAAGGGACGTCTGTGCGACCTGTTCACATCAGCTTGAGAATGAGACGAATATGAAAAGTAAGCCCGCATTTAAGCACCTATATTTCAGTTTTTTCCTTTGTTTACCAAAATAATTCACCAAGCTAAAAACTTAAAAAATCCGACTTTATGACCTATCATGACTTCATGACCTATTAAGGTGATCCTGATCGCACAGGGCGTCATCATCGCGCGTCAGAAATGCGGCGCGTACGACGCGGGCGAAACTGACAATGCGATCATCTTAACCTCCCCGCTCGTATACAAATGTCGTATCGTCCGTCTATATTCCCGAAAACGAGCCTACCAAATCTGTCTCCTGGCAGTGAAGTCCATACGTACTACATAATTTAAACGAATATACGATCCTCAGCCAGAATTTATCTCGTGACAATGACTGACACCGAAAAGGCTGGATGTACAATGTCATCCAGGTAAAAACAAATTAAACTTCACAGTTTTTTCATGTAGAAACTTAACTATGGTCTAGTTATTAATTTCGCGGACTTGATAGACAAATAGAGTGATACCCTATTCAACAAAATTGGACCGATTCCTGATTTTCCAAAAATGAGAAAACACTATTAGGTTCCCTGAAAACCAACTTCTAAGTAATTTCGATGCCTTATTTATTTATAACGTTTATTCATGAAAAAAAGCACTTAATTATGTAATTTAAGTCTGCCAAACTGCTAGGCAGTTTGTCGGCAGGTTGGTTTGGCTCTTAACTATAACAATGTACTTTTTTAATAGTAAACCCATCCTCCGTTCCACGAAACGATATCTTCTGAAGAAGTTTGGGACCCAGACGGTGATCTAAAACATGCAGTAGGGACTATTTTATCAGATGACATGGCAGGAGTGGCCTTGCCGGACCTGGATATAGTTGTATCTATAGTCCTAAGTAGCACATATTAAGATTTTTAGGTTGGTTGGTAAGTTTTCGAAGGCTTGCAAAAAAATGAATAAAAGGGGGGAGGGTTTTGGTAAGGAGGGGGAATAGGATAACGCAATGTTCCAACGCTCTTGACCCACTTCCCGTTATCCGATTGAGCTGCTGTGACACTAGCCTTTGCATTTTTACTCGAAAGAATACCAAAGAGTCATTTGAATTTCCAATTAATACTTACAATACGTATGTTATAACAAGAAAACCATTTATTTCAGTACGATTTTTCATACTTTTATGGAAGATATTACAGGCCACATATACTTTATCAAGAAATGCTAGACATTAAATGATGGCAACAAACATTTGAGGACTACTGCGTTTTTTCTTTTGGTTTGTGAGACTACAGTACAGGGGTATGGGGTTCACAGGGTTGGACCTTTATCAAGGACATTGGGCGTCGTTGGAGGGACCGTAGTTTTGACAACCGCTCCGGGACTTTGGTCCAGAGGATCTCATTCGCTGTGCAGCCCGGTAACGCTGCCAGTGTAATGGGTACCTTTAGGCCGGGTGATTCTTGGGGTGGTCTGTTTGTGTAATTATTTTTTATTTTTTATATCGTGTATTGATTTCTTATTGTTTTTTTTATTTCTTTCGTTTTTTTTTTTTATTGTTTTTTTTTTATTATTTTATAACTTCTGTAACTATTGTAATTATTGTAAATAAACTCTTAGTTTCATTTCTGTAAAGCAACAAACACAAAAATAATTAATTTAATTGTAACTAAAAAATTTGCTCTTTTTTTCAGAACCAATCCGGCACGCGCTTAAAAACATTTGCCGAATCTCGAAAAACTACATGCCCGGTCTATTAATTTGCAATATTTATTATTTGAACTTTGAATTCCTGGCCTCTTTTTCTTACATTGTCATCAACTACGTTGTTACCGTAATGCAATTCTCAGTAATCTCAAATTTAGCAAGTTATGATGATGTTGGTACTAATAATGGAACGACGAAGTACTAATGTCGGTTTAACGAAAACGCTGTTACTAGAATCATCTTTCGAATGTCAAAATGTCAATATTAGTTAGATAATTATTGCACTAAGTATATCGCGTTCGGTCTGTCGGGCCTGATTAGTTTTGACCACATCTGATGTTATTGATTTGCTGAGTAGTATGGCCTCGTAGAAAAATAAAAATAGTTTGACCGTATCTCTGTCTGCATATTGTAATTTAGTTTTCAAACCACTCTGTCTGCATATTGTAATTTAGATTTCACAATTAGTAATGTAATGATCCTTTTTAATCTTGAATAAAGTGCTGCTGTATTTCATTTCATTTATTTTATTTATTTATCAAAGCCTACAGCACAATTCAAAATAATATAAGCGGAGAACTTAGACTAGGCCAAAAAGTTCTGTTGTCTTTAACTCTTGACCTCTTATTAGAGCAACATGGCCTCCTTCTTGACAGGTCGGCGTGCCGCCAGATCAACTTCAAGCGCTACTACTTCCTTCTCGGCGTGACGCCAGATCAACTTCAAGCGCTACTTCTTCCTTCTCGGCGTGACGCCAGATCAACTTCAAGCCCTACTTCTTCCTTCTCGGCGTGACGCCAGATCAACTTCAAGCGCTACTACTTCCTTCTCGGCGTGACGCCAGATCAACTTCAAGCGCTACTTCTTCCTTCTCGGCGTGACGCCAGATCAACTTCAAGCGCTACTTCTTGCTTCTCGGCGTGACGCCAGCCAGATCAACTTCAAGCGCTACTTCTTCCTTCTCGGCGTGACGCCAGATCAACTTCAAAATGTATACGGTCTATATGCAATATTAATATAACACAATCTTGTAAGAGCCATATCATTAATATTAAAATATTAACAGTAGCGTCACTTTATATATTTGAAACTGCAGTGTTTATCAAGTGTAATCTACATTTATTTAATTTTATGAAGAGTAAACGTAACCAGGACAAGCTTTGCGCCTACCCACGTAAATCTGCTTACTTTGATAAAAGCATATTCGGCATGTCCACCCGAATATATAATAAACTACCGGAGACATTAAGAGCGATGAATAATAAAGTATTTTTAAATATAATCTTAAGACATTGCTTGCATCCAAGGCCTACTACACCGTAAATGAATATCTCTTCGACACCGACACTGTATATAGCTTACACCACTGACTACCTCAAACACACCTGTTTTTATTGACTGATTGATTACATAACTGCATGTTAAATAGGTAACATATAGTATTAGTCAATAAATAATAATATTTGTACGCGAAACATAGAGATACCTACGATTTAAACGTATCCATAAGACCTTTGTTATATACACCCACGTTTTACAAATAAAGATCTATTCTATTCTATTCTATTCTATTCTATTCTATTCGAACTTCAAGCGCTACTTCTTCCTTCTCGGCGTGATGCCAGATCAACTTCAAGCGCTACTTCTTGCTTCTCGGCGTGACGCCAGATCAACATCAAGCGCTACTTCTTGCTTCTCGGCGTGACGCCAGATCAACATCAAGCGCTACTTCTTCCTTCTCGGCGTGACGCCAGATCAACTTCAAGCGCTACTTCTTCCTTCTCGGCGTGACGCCAGATCAACTTCAAGCGCTACTTCTTCCTTCTTGGCGTGACGCCAGATCAACTTCAAGCGCTACTTCTTCCTTCTCGGAGTGACGCCAGTTGGAAATGTTTTGTTTTCTTTCCTGAAAGAAAATTGTTAGGTTTTCCTGAAAGAAAATTGGTAGTAAAAATATACTAATAATGATTGACCACATTGATGATTGTGATCATTTCTTTTTACGACGTCATAATCGTAAAGTCAATATTACAATATTGCGATACAGCTACTTGAAAATCATGATTTCCACCGAATGAAAATATGATGTTTGCTATAAATCTTTATCAGAGATTATTAAATTGTACTTTTCTTATCGCAGCAGTATTTTAAGCTATCACGTCATTCACAGCGCTATAATTGCAATGTTTTGAAGCATTTTTTTATATGTCAAAGTTTAAAATGTACCTTTTAAATATTACCATCCCAAACACGCAGCTTTTAATCACATCAGGCATATGTAATTGGTTCGAGTTACAAACATTCAATTTTTTCAACGAAATGTACGGGAAAATCGGAAACTTCAATGTCTCACCACATCTAAAGTGGTGAGACATGACATTTAAAGTAGTGGTTATCCTACGGTATTTGTCCTAGGTATAGTAACAATTGTTACGGACGATAATAGTGATCAATTAAAATATTTTTGTTCTTTGGCCGGTACCTACTTTAGGTTTTGGGCCCAAAATGGGTATTTCATTCTATTTCATTCAACCATGGTTGGCCAAATCATGAAACGGTAAACGTTATGATCTGGCCACGCGACAAAGTTACCGACAGTATCTGCTGTAACATAATAAACTTATAGGAAATATTAATTAATAGGTATCTAGCTTCAGGCAGTATCAGTGAATAGACTCAAGAGGATAGAAACACTCGTTCTACTATCGCGATATTCAATTTATTACTTTACTTTTGCATTTTCGCTGAATTACTCTCCCGGTAATATCAATTTCCTGCAACCTGCTTTCATACACCCACTCACAATTACACACACAGTCTAGTATGAGAGATGGCAAAAAATATAAAATTCAGGCGCTTACAAAGCCTCAGGTCCCACTAGGATACCCTGTGACGAGGGAGCTTAAAACAGCGACGTTACAAACATGTGGTAAGCATTCAAGGCCTAGGGTTTTTTCCTTCCCAGCCGAGAAAGGAACCTAGAACCACTCTCGCTTGGGAAGCACAACCTCGACCGCAACACCACACTGGTCGTTTCTTCATCCCACGTCCCCTGGCCCCTGGCATGCACCTGGCTTACTTTCAGGACCAGGAATACATGTGGCCATTGACATTTTGTAATTTAAAAATGATAAGTAAGTAACTTGTTTTATTTTCTCGCAGACGAGATACAAAGCAACGGTATGAAGTCATTTTTAACCGACTTCCAAAAGGTGGAGGTTTACAATTCGTCCGGATGTTTTTTTTTATGTATGTGCCCCGATTGCGCCTAGACGGATGGACCGGTTTGGAAACTATTTTTTTTTGTTTGAAAGGGTTTACCTTCCTATTGGTACCGTAGACCACCAAGTCAGGATCTGATGATGGGATCATGGAGAAATCGAGGGAACTCTTCAAATATTATAGGCAGACCTATAGTGATTATTGTGTTTTTAGTAATAACTCGTGCATTTACTCACGGTAAGCATAATATTGTGATGCGGAACTGTTGATGAAGACCACATATGGCCACCAGAACTGCTCAATACGAGGTACAAAACAATGCGTGGCTGACGGGCAGGCAACGCATAGCCTAAACCGGTGGACCTAGAGCCATGAAACTTTGTACAGAGGTTCCTTAGTAGCGTGGGGTAGCACTGAAATGGGATTTGACAAAATTAAGTCCCCAAGGGGGGGGGGGGGGGATAAGGGGTTAGAGTTTGTATTAAACTCAATCTAATCAAATAGGGTTTGTGGAAGTCGCATTTATCTAAAGTTTACTTTTTGTTTCAATTATAATATAATAGTCGCTTATCCATATCTCTTGGTGAATCGATTTGATTAAGTTTCTTCATTTACGTATTTATACAGTTTATTATGTGTATATGCATTGTTACTGAAAGATATGATTCCGAGACGGACTGCAGACCGCAAACTGCAACTGCAGACTGCAAGCGACATTACTGGTTTCCATGCATCTCTATGAAATTGATTCCGAGCGCGGCGGCACTGCGGCCTGCAGTCGCGTAGCATTTTCTATGGCGGTGGTGTTGGCATCTCGGAATGGCATGATAATCCTTGTTTGTTTGAGCCGAGCAGTAAGTCCGATTATGACTTCTCCGTAGTATCTCCTACTTAACTTTGTGTAATGTAGGTAGGTAGGAGTGCACCGTCGTCGTCGGTTGTGATGGCAGCCAATAATTCCATTTGTGCAGCCTCCCCTTCTATTTCGGGCTTTTGTATATGCTTATTTGTGTATTTCCTAGAACCGTCTGTGTTTGCTTCGGTTGACAGATTATATTACTACCTTAGAGACCGTAGAAAGTAACTGAATATGGACCACTGGCGTCATTATTTTTAATCGCGGCCACCGTAATCTTTATCATTATTTAGTAGCAGTACCATAATGTATTATATTGAAAGAGGAAGCATTGCTGTAAACCATTTCGAAGCTGAGATAATAGATAGAGCTTCAATGTAATACTTTTTGTGCTGAAAAAACTATTAAGTGTGAATGCCCGAAATTATTTAGCTATACAGGTGTACCGAAAACAATGGTCCTATGGTCTATGACCTCTCTAAATACAAATTTTGACCTCAGTAAAAATATCACGAATTACAAGATTTTTTAAGTTTTCTGGTTTTTAGGAAATTTTTCCACGATATTCTTCTATATGTATAAATGATGAGATTTCTTCACAATTTTTCGGACTCTTCAACGGGAATAGTTAATCTATCAATCCCAATTGCTTATAATTATCAAACGTCTCTAGAAGTTATTTTATCAAACAGCAAACGCAAAAATAGTTGAGTGAAGTTATTGGAGTACCAAGTTTGATTAATAATGGTGTAAAAAAATGTAGCAATGGTGCTCATTATTTTTAAAAGTTACTTGCTTAATGGAGATTCTAAAATGGTATCACAAGCCAAGGTTTTCTGTCTCATTTTAATATTTAACAGAAAACAGAAATTTTATTAAGAGCTAAAAGTGCATGTGGAGCTTGGCATACATACAGTCATAGGCGTCCTCCACTTTGAATAATTAAAACAAAAAGTAAAACTTAAAAAATACTATTTGATTAGAAACAAATGTCAAGTGCTTTTTGAGCTTAATACAATTTGTAACCCCCTATCTTGTGATATCATTTTAGAATTTCCATTACACAAGTTACTTTTTAAAATAGTGAGCACCATACATTTATTATACACTAATCAAACAGGGAGCACTTATTCAGTATCCACTTATAGTCTCTGTAATCAAACAAGGTAATCCAATAATTTCACTCAACTATTTTTGTGTTTGCTGTTTGATAGTTATATTTCTAGAGACGTTGGATGATTTTAAGCGATTGGGATTAATAGTATAACTATTCCCGTTGAACAAGCCAAAAAATTGTGAAGAAATCTCATGATTTGGGTAAATAGCATGGAAAAAAACACACAAAAATAAAGAATTTCCAAAAAAAACCAGAAAAATTAAAAAATCTCGAAATCCGTGATTTTTTACTGATGCCAAAATTTGTATAAAGAGAGGTCATGGTGAGGCCTACTATCAGTGGTTCGACCATTGTTTTCAGGACACTCTGTATGTACACCATAGTATAAACTGCTCTTTCAAAATTTACAACTTTCATGAGTGGCCGCCAAAACTCAAAATCGACCGAACTCTAAGGAAACGTCAAAACGACGTCAACTTTACAATCGTCGTCGCCTTGCCAGGATTTTCCTAGGCAACCCACTCGCAATATATTTTCTAGCATACAAAATTTGATAAAAACAAGTTTCATCGCATTAACAGATGGGTGAAGGTCGAGCTCTCTTCGTATCATAGACCATAAAGAAGTTCTGTAAGAACAATAAACCTCGCGAGCCCTTATAACCATTCAAAACCTACACTTTTGAAACTAACCTAACAATGTTGGAGAGAAAGTAAAAAATCAGTCAAGTGCGAGTCGGAATCGCACAAGAAGGGTACCATACCATCACCCGCTGTGGGCAGTGGGCACAGCATAAGCACTCAAAACAATAAAACAAAAACAAAGAAAATTAAAAAAGACCATGCCCTGACGAGGATTTGAACTCAGAACCTACGGATTGAGAGCCTACAACATACCGGCTGCGTGCGCCACAACAGCGATGTGAGTTGACGCGAAATATACCATCATATTGAAATGCGTGGGTGTATCAAAACACGACCCTTGTATGGGGACCCCCTTTAATTTGTAATATCTCTCGTATTTCAGTATTTGTTGTTGTTGCGGCAACAGATTACACATTCTGTGAAAATTTCAACTTTCTAGCTATTACGGTTCGTGCTCTAGGAACCGCTGACGGACAGACAGACAGACAGACAAACAGAGAGACGGACGGCGTGGGCTTAGTAATAGATTTCCGTTTGGCACCCTTCGGGCACAGTACCCTAAAAGACCCATCTCCACCCCTCCTCACCTAACACCTCCCACAACACCCATCGTAGTTTGTCCTATTCACCCTCCTTACCAAAACCCCCTCCACTCCCCGAAAGTGTCGGTTATTGAATGTATGTATGTAGGTATGTAGTATGTTTTTCATAATTCATAATTTATTTATTACACACAATTAGTTGAATTAAAACAAAAGTACCTAAATAAAAATAGTGTACAAAGGCGAGCTTATCTCTAAAAATAGATCTCTTCCAGTAAACCAAGTTCTGATGAGAGAGGTTAATAATTAAACAGGGGGTAGACCTATGTGTACTGTACAACAATAAACTGAACATACTATTACATAATTTTTATGTAATAGTATGTTTTTACATAAATATAACTGAATTCTAATATTTCTAATAAAACCAAAATATAATATATATACTTATACCTGAATAAATCTAAATACTTATATAAATATATACCTACATACATACATACATAAAATAGTACCTACTATAGGGAAAGGTGATTTTTCACGCGAGTTTTAAACATATTGGCGCAGGGGAGTGAATTCCACAACCGAATGGCCCGGAGTCTAAACCCATGCTACAGGAAGCGGAATTATGCTGTGGAGTAGTGAGCATAGAAGCTGCGTGAGTTCTCCGAGGCCTGCTGGTGGAAAGGAATTGGAATCGGTCACGTAGAAAAGATTAATAGCGTGGATTCCGCAAAACGTGAGGATGTGAGAATCCCGACGAAGACGAATGGGTAACCACTTCAACTCCTTGCGATACTCTGATACATGGTCGTATTTTCGCAGTCCGAAGATGAACCGAATCCCGAGATTTTGAAGTCGCACGTTTTTGTACATTTTTGACTGGTCAAACCTTATCGAAGGGTCAAACATTCACTTGACCTTACTAGACGGGCGGTTATTTCTCAAATTGCTTCTGCTTTCAACGGCTAACGGCATTTAGTGAAACTTGTTGAAACAGGGTTTTTTAGACTAATCAGACCCCGCTGAACAAGATTCTGCCCGGTTTAAACCCCTCCTCCCTCCCTTCCCCCCCTTTTTCCCAAAACGTGTCCCAATCTGCGGTATTTCCAATGTTTCTCCGAAACTATCAGAGATAAATATAGTTTAAAAAAACTAAAAAAAAGCTTTTAAAGAACGTAAAGTTAAGATTTTTTTTTAAATAAGCTTAAATCAATATTGAACTAAAAATACTAGTATTAAAGTGAAAAAAGCGTGGGTGCTCGATATACGAAAAATATTTTTCAAAGCGCCCTTTTTTCATAATAATACTAGTATTTTTCGTTCATTATTGTTTTAAGCCTATTTTAAAAATTATTTTTAACTTTTTAGTTCGATGTTCTTTAAAAGCGTGTTTTTTAGTTTTTTTAAACTATATTTATTTTTTACTTTTTAGTTCAATGTTCTTTAAAAGCGTGTCTACCATATCCAAGGAAGGCAACAAGCGAGTTACAAACATACAGGTGAAGCTAATAAAAGCGTGTTAATAAAAGAAAACTGTTCGTAACAAAAATAAACAACATTAAATTATCTACAACATATCCAAGAACCGAATTGATGTTCATACATTTACCTACAAAAGGAGATCTAATTTACCGTCGTACGGGTTTTCGTTCCCAACTTTGAGGTCGCAGCGCAGACGTTGACCTGAGATGACAGTAAATGTCGATTCACACATACCAGGGATCCCACCAATCCGGCACAGGTCCGGCACGGCTCCGAGTCAGTGAAAATTTTCTTCACTGACACGGACCTGTGCCGAACCTGTGCCGGACCTGTGCCGAATCGGTGGGATCTTTAGTGTGTGTAATAACTTTATCAATTAGTTTTACTCCCGTGATAATGTCTTATAAATCGACGAACGCCGGCTGCAAGCACGAAAAAGTGTCACGTTCCGCCTGATGTATCAACACACAGGCCAAACCCTTAGGGCTAGAAAATTTAAATTTTGCACACGTATTCCTATTATGACGTAGAAATCCACTAAGGAAGGATTTTTCATAATTCATAGGGGATGTAAGTTTATATGGAACTTTATATTCCGTTATAAGTGATTGACTGGTGTATCAACGCACAGGCCAAACCCTTAGGGCTAGAAACTTCAAAATTTCCCAAACGTTTTTCTGTTATGACGTAGATATATAGGCATCCACTAAGGAAGGATTTTTCAAAATTCAGCCCCCATGTGGGTGAAATAGGGGATGAAAGTTTTATGAAACTTTTTATTGCTTGGACATATTTGCATGCGTATGAATTGAGTACGGCAGAAACAATGAGTACGTATTTCAGCGTTTTCCAAAATTGGGAAAAATAAATATAAACTGCAGACCGGGACACGTTTTGGGGCGAAAAGGGGGGAACGGAGGGGGGAGGGGTTGACACCGGGCAGAATCGTGTTCAGCGGGGTCTAATGAATCTAAAAAACAACGGTTTCAATAAGTTTCACTAAACGTGGTTCTATCCAAATAAACCGCCCGTCTATACTTTAGTATTTGCTAGAATAGTGATGGAAACCTAGAGGTACTTATTCTAATACCGAATTCAAATAAAACCCTGCTGTTATGCTGTTTCAACCTTTTGATGTCGTCTTTGATTGTTTTTACTACTGTATAGTATACTCTTTAAGATATCTGTAAATGTACAATGTAACTTATATCCTATTAAAAACTATAATAGAACAAAGAAATACGCCCGATTCATACCAGCTAGCTCGCCTCAATACAATTTCAACCCTACAAAGTGATAAATTAAAAACAAATTAAAACTCAATTACTTAACTGCACTGCGCAGTAATTCACTAAACAAAGGCGCTGTTCTGCAATATCAATAACATAGAACGTACAGATCAAAACCTCAGCCAAGCGATTGTAAACGCTGCTGCCCGGGCTATGCGGCCTTTGTAGCACTTCCGCCTTCTCAGGAACCTCCAGGGTGAACGACCGACAGATACAGAAGTTGGCTGCGATAGCTGCTGCAGCTCTGCAGGTTTTCCGGACCTGTCAAAACTCCCGCCCGGGGTTCGGCTCTCTCCGGAAAACCCCGCCTGCGCTCGGGAATATAAAACCAAGCAGGTCAGACCTCAACCCATCCTATTTTGTTCACCTTTAGAGGGGTCAAGATATGACGGATGTGTCAGTGCACATGTGTTGGTTTGCAGACTACTGGAGACTGTGTGGCGTACTAGTGAACTTTGGTAATGAACCAGCGGCCGATAGCCTGGCTGGGGTCCTTACCCCCGCGTCGAACCCGGATGGAAGCGCGCTCTAGGTAAGCTGGTACGGGGTTGAACGATTTTAGTGCTGAAGGGTGAATTAAGAACAGTGCTGGGGTGTAGCTTCATGTGTTAGGCAGTCTATACCTTCATACTGATCAACGTGAAATAAATTTGAATATGCCTTAATTCATTCGAATTTGAGTTTTCATTGTGTCCTATGGTAAACTGGCTACAGCAAGCATTTAGTAAGAATTAGATCGACCTTTCATTATAAGGTGCTTCTCAAATTAGTTTTGCTGTAATCTCTTTTTACTCCAGTCGTCAGGGACTTTTACCTCGAGAAAATTCTGAATTCAACGAAACTGTGACTATTCAGTAGTGCAACATCCACTTTTCCGAATAAATAAAGCTTGTGCAAGCTTCTGCAAGCTCGTATCTATAGTCTTATGTATCAAATAAAAAGCCCTGAACAGGTATTGGCCCAAAAGCGTTTGGACCTGGAAGATGTTCTGGAACATGCGGTAGGGATGTGGCATCCGTCGAAAAAGTTTCTATGCTGATGTGGCCTGGTAAATACAAGAAATGAAACACATACTGATTCTATTAATTGATTGATTTAGGAGTATTTTGGACCCCAATAAAATTAAACTACTAGACCCATTTTAGTATGTTTCCTTGTTATCGTGATTTTCTCATCTTTGATTTACTCATACATAGTTTCTTACAATAATTGTTGACTATTTTAGAATTAAACGAAAAAAACTGGATTAGGTCCTACAAAATTGCGGTTTTTCGCCCCCCCTCAAGTAAGCACAAATTTATTTTTTCGGAAAATTGCGTGTAGCACTACTGAATAGCCACAAACAACATCGTTGAATTCGGAATTTTCTCGAGTTAATGTACCGACTGAAATCTCTGACGACTGGGGTTATTAAATATGTTGTACTTATAATATTGTTGTTTTGAATGTTAAAAAACGTCCCTTAGAAACGAATTGCATTATCCCTGTAGAGAGATGGAACACAAAAACGCCAGGAGACCTAAACAAGGTTTTACAAAAATAAATTACATCGACATTTAAAACCGGACCTTATGTCACATAGAAAACCATTCGAAATTCCATTGCGGACAGATCAAAGCAAACTGCGTAGTTCATTAAACAGAATATATTATGGACGAATTTATCAATAGGACAGTATTCAAAATGCCCGCATAATTTAGAATGTATAGCTTTCTTAAAACAATCAATTGGTCCATTACAAAAAATAGGTAATTTAAAAAATACCACAACCTAATTACAATTTTACCCGAACCGAACCTAATCTTTAAAGCATTTTAAAATTGTTCGGGCATTATTAATGATTTGGTCTATATCACATACATTCCTACATGTCATAGGCTAGGCTAAAAATTAAATTGAAGCTAACCCCCCTTGAACTTCCCCCTCGATACAGCGAGACATTGAAAAGTAAGCCCCAGCCCTAGCGTAGGGCCAGACAGTAAAATGCACTCCGAACCCCACCGTCTAGACTAGGAGACTGTCTGACGGACGACCACGGATATTAGGGACATTGTGTGAAGTTTCGTCAAATAATGATTCATAAATATTTCACCAATTAAAAACAAAGATTTTAACACACTACTTTTGTTTGACAGCGGTTACGTTTCAATTCCAATCGAACTTCGGTTCAACCATCTGTCAAAACATTAGCGCGATACGAAAAGTGCGTAAAGTATTGTTTCGGTTATGGTTCAATTACGATTCGGTTGTAATTCTTTAGCGCGATCGCCCTTCTGAGATGGAAGAGGCATAGCCGAACGCGTTTACCCACAAAGATGGGTTTTGTGACAACTATTTCAAGGTGTAAAAGGGCGAACATACACTTTTAAAGCGATTTTATGAGTGCAACTTAAACTCTGCAAACTCTGTAGCTAAAAAAGGTCCGTGGACTTACGTCATGCCGGAGAAGGCACAAAAATATGGTTAATATTTTAAATACAAAAAATAGATAATCCATTTAATGGTTTGAGCATTGTTTTTTTACAGCAGTAAAAAAAACAAAGTAACAAAACGTGAGTCGCGACTTTTCAGTATCAAAATAAACGGTCAAGTGCGAGTAGGACTCGCGCACCAAGGGTCCCGATCAGATCAAACTTGCATGTGTATGATTAAGTTTTTACATAAAAAAATAAAAATGATGTGATAGAAATTTTCAGTTTTCATATTTTTCTCTTTACCTGTGCTAAGCTAAGACCTTGCTTTGTGCCAAATTTTATGATTGTAGGCCAACGGGAAGTACCCTATAAGTTTTGAGTCCCTTGCGATTATTATGAAAATCCAACAATTTTACAGGCCCGGAAGTTGCGTACGGAATCGCGTGCCAGTGGCTAATAGCGAGGGCGCAAAAAACTTGTTTTGACTTGTCGACTGTGCCGAGATGCGCCCGCGCTCGCTACAAACAAAACAATTCCGCGCTCTCGCTATAGACACTGCCAAGCCATACCCGTACGCGACTCGCCACCCAGTTGCGTTGACCTAGAGGTTGATATTTTTCACTGCTATAGGGGACCACAGACGTGAGCAATTAATAAAAATTTCAGGTTGATAAGTTCACGCAATCCCGATATAAAAGGTCTTGAGAGACGGACGGACGGACAACGAAGTAATCCTATAAGGGTTCCTTTTATCGGAACCCAAAAAACAGTAAAAGAATATTTCAAACTTATCAGGCCAACTCCACAGTATATCTAGCCATCCTTCCCCCACACTACGTACGAATTTAGAGCCAGACAACACCCCAGCTATAGTGATCTACACCGAGTATACCTTACTATACCCCAACAGTGCACGTCTTGGCTAGGTCAGGACAGACTATGTTGCATTATTCATCGCATTGGCACTAAGAGGACATTGGCATCGAGTGGACAGTGTGACACCTGGCTTTTGGGTATACGGAGTGTGGTGGTATTTGACAATACTCGAATTACTTATCTCTTAGCAAAATGGTGAAACATGGCAAGGCAAAATGGTTTCCCTTCTTGCTAAGATATAAATCATTCAAGTTTGGGTAAATAAAATTATGTAGCCCATTAATGTCCCCATTGAGGGGTGGAGGCCTTTACCCGGATACCATTGAGCTTTATTCCACCATGCTAGCACAGTACGGATTGTTCCACCATGCTAGCACAGTACGGATTGTTCCACCATGCTAGCACAGTACGGATTGTTCCACCATGCTAGCACAGTACGGATTGTTCCACCATGCTAGCACAGTACGGATTGTTCCACCATGCTAGCACAGTACGGATTGTTCCACCATGCTAGCACAGTACGGATTGTTCCACCATGCTAGCACAGTACGGATTGTTCCACCATGCTGGCACAGTACGGATTGTTCCACCATGCTAGCACAGTACGGATTGTTTCACCATGCTAGCACAGTACGGATTGTTCCACCATGCTAGCACAGTACGGATTGTTCCACCATGCTAGCACAGTACGGATTGTTCCACCATGCTAGCACAGTACGGATTGGTGGAGGGGATCGATCGAATTGACTAGCTAGTAAAATAAATATTTACTAATTACTGTCTGAAGTGGAATGTTCATGTACGAAATGAATTATCAATATCCTTATTATTAGCAGATATTTAATTATGTTTACCTCAGATAAATAAGTCCAATATTTTAACCAAAGGATGAAATTAAGTGTCAGTCAATCTTTCAGTTAGTAGTTAGTATAGGTATAGCGGAATCTGATGGCATAAAATCATAGATAATAATTGTGATTTTCACATGGCAATGTCTATTAATGTCTATTGTCACCTGTCAAATCAGGTCGTCGCTTCATAAAGTGCGTTCGCCCAGGCTGTGTTGCCCACCTTTCACTATGGCACGGCACTTTGATACAAACTACAAACTGTCTTGCGCACAGACCATCAGTTGCGGGTGTATTCCGCAGTGGTTTTCTTTGACCAAGTGTCGATGTTCATTTAAATTAGGCGGCCGGTGTCAAGGCGGCCAGATAAAAGGGTGACACAAACGAAATGAATGTACTTTTATAATTTCCCCATTTGCCATCAGATACCGGTATGCCTATAGTTATGCATCTGTGCAAGTCGTCCATTCTGGCATTTCCTAAATGGTCAATAAGAATTTTAATAAAGTACATATGACGCAAATGTTTTTTCTTCATTTCATAAATTACTTTTTAGATTGTGTTTATTAAATTTGTTCAAAAATTCAACGACCAAATAATGGAAGAGCCCTGTGGCATGATTTTCGCGTCTTCGATATAGATACGGATATCGAGACCTATATTGATAGATTCCTATACAAAATCACTCGATAAAGATGTAGATATCGTATATCGAATGCGTGACAAACCTAGTTTAGGAGACGGGACCCATACAACTATGTGCCTAACTTCTTACCTGAATTAATTATTATGAATTATCTTTATAACATCACATCTTGTTCATTATTAAGTTTTCTAACATATTTTTCTGCGTTCATTACATAGACTACGACGCTGATATATCGTGGAAAATACTAAAAATAGTATCACGCTTGCGAGACTTTTCCATTAATAATTTCCTCGCAGAGTAAGTAAATTAACTTAATAACTCATTTGCTTGGGAGAAGTTTATTACCTAAATGTTATGTTCCATGGAGACTAACCTTTTATTTATTTTATATCCATATATTAATAACCATGAAGCGATTATTAATCAATAACCACAATCCAAACAGGCTGTCGACCAGTCAGAATAATAATTGGAACAAAAAGTAAACTTTAGAAAAAACCGACTTCCACAAACCCTATTTGATTAGATTGAGTTTAATACAAACTGTAACCCCTTACCCCCCCCCCCCCCCCCACCTTGGGGAATTAATTTTGTCAAATCCCATATCAGTGCTACCCCACGCTACTAAGGAACCCCTGTACAAAGTTTCATGGCTCTAGGTCTACCGGTTTAGGCTATGCGTTGCCTGCCCGTCAGCCACGCATTGTATTTGTACCTAGTATTGAGCAGATCTGGTGGCCATATGTGGTCTTCATCAGCAGTTCCGCATCACAATATTATGCTTACCATGTGCATTTTCACGAGTTATTATGAAAAACACAAAAATCACTATAGGTCTGCCTATAATATTTGAAGAGTTCCCTCGATTTCTCCAGGATCCCATCATCAGATCCTGACCTGGTGTCAATGGGACCAATGGGTTTACCTTCCCCTTTCAAACAAAAAAATAATTTTCCAAATCGGTCCATCCGTTTAGGCGCTATCGGGGTGTAGACATAAAAAAAACATACGGACGAATTGTAAACCTCCTCCTTTGGGAAGTCGGTTAAAAAGTATCAAAATATAAAAGCCACATTCAACACAATGTTATTCCAAAACAATTGTTTGCCTCGCTATATTCGTAGCACGTGCGTGGCGGCGTAGCACCGTAGCGCTCGCGGTGTGGCGTAGCGGGAAGTCACGTAGGCCGCTTGCTACGGCGCGGCGGCGTACGATTCATTTATTGCTGAAACTTTGTAGTTTTCCATTTGGTATTTATTTCATTTTCTAACATGAAATTGAATGGAATTCGACGATTTTAAAACATATAAAGAAATTAAAATGCTTTTTAGCAATAATATTTATGTCGAATTGCATAAGATAATTAATTATCCTACATTTAATATTTGTATACCTCTTCTACGGCCGGAGAAAAGGCGTGATGGCGTCGCTAAGTTTTTAATTAATCAGAATTTTTATTTTTAATCATATTCTTACAGTAAATATCAACTTTGTGGGCTTGAACCGGAGAGGCCTTTGCCGAAAATGAAAAATATCACCTGCAACATCTCGAGTCAGATATAAAATACACGGAAGTTTTATAATGTTCCTATTCCTAGTAGCGTAAGCGTCATCACAGCAGCACCTATAGAGGTCTGTACTGCAGGCGGGGCGGGCGGGCGGTGCATTGCGGTGAGGTGAACGTCCGCGGGCATCGATCCCGCCCAACCCCCGCCCGCCTCAGATTATGTAACCAGCCGCCCAATCCGGCCACATATAACTGGCAATGTCTAACGTTCGGAAAGGAAAAAGAGACGAAGCTATACAAACACATACATCTGTCTCTTTCTCGCAGATCGAACCTTCGTCGTAGCATTATGATGTGGCCGTAGCTCAAAATCCCAGGCAATATGAATCCTTCACGATCAAGCGCCCTCGTATAGAAAACTACCAGGAGAGTATAGAGCAAAGGGCGCCAACTTTGCGACAACTATGGCTGCATAGAAGTCGGACGCTTCCGCTTTTTTCTATTTTGAATTCGTGGCGGCGGCGCCAGTTTGGAAAGAGTTTCTAGAGTTGTGATCGGAGGTTGCAGTTTTTTCTTTAATTTCTGAGAAATACTGAGAACTTTAATATTGTCGGTATAACAAAATTTGCGTAAGAAAGAACTAGTTAAACAATGAATGCACCAATCAATCAAACAGAATCCTTAGTAATAGTAGCGTACAAATCACATGAAGTTACGTAAAATATTGCCCGTAACACTCACACCAATAAAAGATTTCCTACATTGCCATGCCCCAGCTTCCCCTAAATTCTTACATAAGGAAAACCATTCAATAAAATGCGTATACAATATAACCTCTATAATCATGGATATAAGGGTGTAACGTAACAGAGCGCAGGTTAAAATCATATTGTAGCTAGGTATATAATAGGTATTAACTGAAGTTTGTAGAATTCTATTGTTGTTAAGATTTAGTAAATTTCTTACAAATTACACCAGCCAATAAGTCAACAAGCAAAGTTTCATATTTGCACAGAGTTCTTACTTTGTGTTTGACTGCTTATTTTGTGTTTTCTGTTATGTAACAAACAATTAATAAGAGTTTTAAAACATAGAGTTTAGGTAAATGATTAAAGATTTTGTGATGAGGGTGATTAATTTGATTTCCCTTTGGTGGTAACGCGATAATGGATCGAATATACAAAAAGTCAACGACAATTCGTGGTTGATTTTATGTGTGTGTATCCAATATGTTTCTGTGTTTATCCTGTATGTTTCTGTGTGTGTATCCTGTATGTTTCTGCCACCCAATGTGTGAATTTAGTGTCGCTATCACATTAACCTAATAGGTACCTGATTGGTTAAACAAACAACACACAGCGTCGCTTTTCCCATGCGGGGTGGCAGAAGCCTCAAATTTATTTAACCATGTGTTGTACATCTCTTAGAAGGCGTGGCGTTTCCGCTTCTACTCCAAACCCAGTACCGTAAACTTACGTTCTTATAACGCATTACGTAACTCCGTTCACGTACCCCGGCTACGGTACACAGACGTTCTACTTAACCTACACCACACCCTCACCAAAACATACTCTATTGCCTTTGAAATAAGGTGTATAAACACAAGGTGAAGGTTATGTTGAGCGCGTGTATACGACTGCAGTGCAGGGACGGGCTCCGGTCGCCGACCCCTGGCCGTGAACGCACCCCCGCCCCGCGCAGCCGAGCTCCCCGCGCACCCCCTCACCACCCCCGGTGACGGGACACGTGCGCGGGCGGGGTGGATACGGGCTGGTCCGCTTTGAGATGGGTGGTATGAAAATGGTGGAATAAAATTATTTATCCCAAACCAATAAAATTAAATCTTTACATTGTCCATGCTTATAGTAAGTAGGTTTTATTGCTGTCCAAAGAGTCTGTGAAAGTTGGCATTTCCAACACAATGCATTGTTTGAATGTAGAAAACGATCCATTTTCAAAACTCTACTTGATAGTGGTACGTAATGGTTTCATGACGTCCACTGGATAGTGGCTGCGTAATGGTTCAGAAGTGAAATATAAAGTTGCTCTTATCAAATGGTTTTCATAATGAAAGTGGTTCCCTAAGAAATGTCCCTTTCAGTTAAAAGCTGTATAAATGTTTTATTTACCTCGCATGAATGATGTAAAGTAGAATGCTTACCTCGGGTTGTAAGTAGCTATATATTTCACCCTCGAACTATATTCGCCCTCGCACTCGATCCTCGCGCGCGCACGGCCGCCAAATTGGATCTTATTCTGACATTTTATGTGAAATATGCAATAAACGGCAGCTTTTTTAAAATAATTCACCAAGTTAAAAACTAAAAAAAAAACGACTTCATGGCCTATCACTTAAACCTATCCGCACGGGACGCGAATGTCGTCTGTGAACACGCACGATAATGAGCCTACGACATCTGTCTTCTGGGTTTACAGTACTACAAATATACAAATATCGGTCCAGACATCTAAATTACCTATTTAGCGTGAACGCCATACAGTCATATAAAGGCAAAAATACGTAATTTTGGTTACCTGGATGACTGGTCTTTTCTATGTAGAAACTGAAGTACTGAACCGATACCCGATTTTCAAAAAATGGGACCAACCTGAATGGTCACCCTTTCATACATTTTTTTTTAAAATCGGTTCATAAATAATACCAGTTTCGAGATAACAAACATTAAAAAACAACATGATAAAAATAACCCAACCGAATTGATAACCCCCTCTTTTTTTGAAGTCGGTTAAAAAAAGATGTAATAGATTTGTTGTGAGGTGGTTATTTTTAGATAATAAATGCATTCTTAAAAAGCTTTAGTTTTAAATAAATAGCGATGCATCACGAACTTAAATTGTTATAAATATATATATTTTGAGTCGATTATTTAGCTGTGCAATAGTATTTTTACTTATTATTATTATTATTATATGTATCTGATTTAAGAATTCACGGCACGTTGCTGTCCCGGTCCTTTATTATTATTATTATTAATCTTTTATTGCAGGCATAAAAGCCCATAGAATAAATTACACAGTTTAAACATTTCAACAAGGAATTAGGATTTGGAATTATTTTTATACACAAAGTATTTTTTGTTTTGCAGTTAAATACTAGCCTTTATTTTATGTATGTGCAGCATATTTTGTAATGTAAATTAAAGATATTAAGAACTAAATAAACGAAACATATTTGTATAGCAGTGGGGCAGATATTTTAATCGTGTTTTAATGACACGTTTTAGTGTATAAATGAATGTAATGAATTACTGTAGATCTATATGCATTTTTTCATGATTTCTCGAATCAGGATTCTCTTCTAGAAGAACTAAAGCTTATTCTGGTCCACTGCTGAACTATCTCAGTCAAATAGCTGCATAATTTACACACAAGACTAAGAACACCCTCTACCAAATTTTCCGACTCAGTCACCCACACCAACGCAACCGTGTGCGAACAAACTGAGAAGGCCCGACCTGTCTATGTGTGCGTCCACGGGACCGCACCCCCGATGTAAGCACGCGGCGGCACACACACATATACAACCCACCCGGAAAATTCCACATCAGCTGTGTGCGTGACTAGTTGTACAGACAGCGTTTGTCGGTTGCTAGTGTTGGTGAAAAATGTGTGCTAATGTTCGACTTCCGTGTTTGTATGAGGTTGTGTGGCTGTGTGTGTGGCTGCAGGGTGCACTAGCTACTTCCGGGTCCGGTCAGGTACAACGCCCGGGCAGAGCTGATTTATGTTGCCAGCAAGGTTTGCGTGCCGTCGGCATGTTTACGTGGGTACTATGGGTATACAAACGCTTTTATGGTAAATGATTCCTGCATTCGTGTCAATAAGATTTTTTATTTGTTGGTTTATATCGGATTTTTATTTGGCTTTCAGCCTCGATAAGGGTAGTTTTTATAGCATCCTATTACATACATCATTCTGCAATCTTTAATTTCGCCATTCGTAATTAGAGCATCGTCTGGATAAACGCTTATCTTAACTTAACTTGGCTTTGGCATTAATTTTCTGCCTCAGAGTTTAATATTTATTATTTACCCATCCAATTGAGAGCAAAGGGGGATTGACAATACATCAACCTTCCTAAACTCGACGTGAGAAGAATAAAGAGTATTCGAATCTACAGGCTGCATCAAGTAATAGTTGTAGTCATAGATTATGCCAGTGATCGGAGTAGGCAGAGCTATTTTATGTACTTGCCATATGTAAGAATAATATGGATACTCCCCGAATCTCGGGATTTGAATTGAATTCTAGTGGTGCAGAAAGAGACAAAAACAGGTGAGTCACTCTTGTTTTCGTTTCGTTTCGAGGAATACCCCGCTATTGTTTTTGTTTGGCGATATTCAACAAAGCGGCAACGTCGCACGTTAGGAAAAAAGTTTGGCAATGTGTTGCTGATATAAAATTTACAATGTCGCTCATGCGCTTATTGCCTTACATAAACCATGTTTTATACTTATTGATAAAAACAATTATATTTATTAAAACCCCGGAGTATCAGTCCCAATACCATGGATTATCCATAATAATATCAATGTTTGCGGTCAATGAACCTAAATAGCTCTGCCTACTCCGATCATTATGTCTTAATTTGGAACATGATTCTCAACTTCGCCACAGAAGAGATAATAGTACCCACTTCGCCAAGCTTGTCACACATTCGTCAATAATATTATTAGTGGCCACAATTTTAAGAATTTCATTTCTCCCGAACGAAAAAAATATTTAAAACACAGAATACTGAATTACTATTGTTTATTATTTATTTATCAACAAACTAAACGGCTTCGGCTATTTACTTCTCAAAACACCTGTTCCAAAATAACAGTTTCTTTAAACGACTACGCCAAAACACCGTTTCTCATAGCATCCGTAAGCCAAAAAATTTGTTTCTCATGACACCCTTAAAAAATCCCGATTTATTTTATTCCCGTTGAAGGACTTGAAAGACTTATGGCCGATTTCACCAACAATCCCTATCTATTACGGGACAGTTTATTTCCTTTTAGGGGCCACCTAGGGGTTGTTTCACTCCGAAGGGTCACCTAGGCTACTAACGAACCCCCTAAATTTAAGAGGCCGCTATCCTAAGCAATAGCTAGACGGCTAAGAAAAAGAGCTAAGTCTCCCCTAACTGTTGGTGAAATTGGGCATAAGACCCGTTGGAGAAGACTAATATTTGTGACTGTAACGTAAAAGGAGGAAGGAAGGATCACTTTATGGGAGTTGGGATAGGTTTATTTTTGCCCAAACTATTTTTGGAGTAATCACATTCTGGGAAACAGAATATTTAGAAAACGATATTTTATTTATTTTATTTTGATGTGACGAGAACGGGCGTTTCAGGTTTTTTTTTTTTAAACAGATATCAAGGCAAACGTTTATCTTGGGAAAAACACATTCTGGCAAAAACAATTATTGGGAAACGAATTATTTAGGAAACGGTAGTGACGTGAACGTGTGTTTTGGGAAACGGATAACTATGGTCCGAAAGGCTTCGAGAATAACTTTACTAGTTATTATTAGCCACAAGTGGGCGCAGTTCTGCGACTGCCATGCTACTAAAGTGTTCCAACGATCTTCTAAGTGATGAGAGACGTTTAAAGGGGGGTGCCAGCTCTACGAAACTTAATGCGACGAACCTGTCATCAACACAGTTCACTCCTCATTGGTCATCAAGCGTTAGTTCCACCTGTCACCGCGCGCCAAAAGAACGTTGGAAAGCTTTATTAATTATTCTTATTTATCAACAAATGGTTTTTTTTTGTTTCTCGGAAAGTAAAAGGTATCAGACTATATCGATTGATACATCAAACTCCACTTTTCCCTAACAACATGTATGATAAAAGTTGGTCTGACTCTGATACTCCCTCTCCCCTAGACTCAGTACTAAATTTTTAATTTCCTAAAGCCTTCACCGCTAGACGACAGGTCTCCGCAAATTGATCTGTCTGTCTGTTGTCTGTGTAGCTGAGACTGATTCCATAGGCGTCACAATCAGTTTAGTTGAGTCAAAGTAAAAATCAAAATTTCTTTATTTGTGTAAATTATCAAATATAAAAAAACACGGATTTTTTTACAATCACGTAATATTTTTAACCGACTTCACAAGAGGAGGAGGTTTACAATTCGGCGGGATATATATTTTTTTATATGCAGGTCAGGATCTGATGATGAGATCCTGGAGAAATCGAGGGAACTCTTCAAATATTATAGGCTTGTGTTTTTCATAATAACTCGTGCATTTATTCATGGTAAGTATTATATTGTGATGCGGAACTGATGATGAAGACCACACATTGTCACCGCAGTACTGCGCAATACTAGGTACAAATACAATCTACTATGCGTGGCTGACGGGCAACGCATTGGACCTAGAGCCATGAAACTTTGTACAGGGGTTCCTTGTGTAGCGTAGAGTAGGGGATTTTGACGAAATTAATTCCCCAATCGGGGGGAATAGGGGGTTACAGTTTGTATTAAACTCAAAAAGCACTTTAAACTGGTTTCTAATCAAATAAGGTTTGAGGAAGTCGGTTTTTTTATTTTATTTCAATTAGGTATATTATGCTAGAAGGTGGCAGAAGGAACACTACAAACCGATCGAGTTTTGGCTCATTCGATCCGTCGTGACAAGTCCTACTCATATATATTTTAGCGAAGTTGAATTATCATCACCTGATGATGGAGCCAGGCGGAACGGAATTATATTCTTACTTGTAAACCCATCAACTTTGGGCTCATTTAATTCTTTTTGATAATACCTCTTGATCCCGAAAGAATGTTTTTAGTTTTTTATTCATTACTAGCTGACCCGGCAGACTTCGTACTGCCTCAATTTAATATGAACTTTATTGAATAGCAATAAAGTTCAAATTGACTCCAGAAAACGATTGACTCTAGAAAACGTTTGTATGGGAAATAGAAAAGGGCTGTTTTTAGGGTTTTCCCGGAAATTATTCGTTTTTTTCTCGCCTTTTGAACCTTCCCTAGACCTCCACGAACATTTCAAGACTAAGATAAGATAAATCCGTTCAGCCGTTCTCGAGTTTTAGTGAGACTAACGAACAGCGATTCATTTTTATATATATAGATTAAGGTACCTAAAACACACAAGCATAAAGCGGAAATAAAACCAACAAAATAAAACGACACAGCGCGTAAACCATCGCCTGTTTGCAAAACCACTCACTACCTGAGTCATTGCGAAACCCCGCAACGAATAACACACCACTTTAAGATTACCCGAAGCTCTTATTACCACTGCGTAAAGTGTTTAATGGAATTTAATGAGTAGCTCGGTGCCTGGGGAAGGCTGGAGCAGACATCGCGTCAATATTTGTAGAGCGGGTAAGGCTAGTGGGATACCGAAAGCTATTTAAGTGGGACTACACAACCTCATCGAGTAAACTTTGCACCTGAATTCATGTCGTGTCGTTACGGCGGCGCTCTTACGTTACTTTAATTAAGTACAATAAGAGCGAAATATTCTAGCTGGTGCAGAGTGAGTTGTAGCTAGATGCATCATTTCATTACCATGATAAAACTTGAACAATAAGGTCTATAATAAATAAACTCATTTCAATGCAAGAAGGCAACAAGAAATAGCCGTAGCAAAAACGGTTGTAAACGGTTGGGTTGTAAGATACTTCCATAAAGAACTCCGGCAATTGTCCATACTAACGAATATCTCGAAGAATTCTTTCTTATCGTATAAATTGTGTAATGTAATACAATGACGCATTTGATTGAATTGAAATTTTATTTTCTTCTTTTTAGGGAATTAAATAAAATCTTTATTTAAAAATGTTATTTTACTTTTAATTTATTACTCGGAATAATAACGAAGAAAGTCATTTGATTTTCCAATTAATGCAATATTTGTGGTGTGTGATGCCTTCCATAATAGTATGAATTTTTTTACTGAAATAAATGGTTTTCTTTGGTATAGGTGGTTTTCAAGATGCGTTAGTAAGATGAGATATTATCCTGCCATTATCCTTTTGACGTACTTCAAGCAGTATTCTTTGCACGAACCCTTGGCCGATTGAAAATACTCTGACTGTAAAATTTATCAGCTGTCGGTTCTAGCCTCTAGCCTTCGATCTTTACTTGTTAGAACATATATACTTACATCTCCTTGATTAGCTTTCAGTGTACTGTAGTCCTACATACCAGCAAAGTAGCAATCTGTCGGAGATCCAAGTCAAAGAGCCCGTCCGTAACTCGACACGTTTGCAGTGCAAACTTTTTACAGAACCCTTTGGAGTGTTCCCTAGAGAAAATCAATACTTCCTGCAATATCTGCTAGCCTGGTAGCTAATGTAAAGAAATGACTCTTTTACTAAACCTAAGTTTATCTTTAGCTTTAAATACTTCATCGCACAAAACATGACATTATACAGTGGAAAATAAAGAAAACATCAAATGCGAATACATCAATTCTCTATCAAGAGATTTCTTCCAGCAATCCTAGGACCTAATTAGACTATTTAGCATTTGACCAATTGGGGCTAGCGGGTCAACATGACCACCAAAGATCAAACAACGGGGCGATGGGTTTACCCTGTTACGAAAAACATTGTTTACTTGGTAAAGCTATTATAAAAACCTTACCCATTGACCTGCTAAAAATATGTTATGCTTATATCTTCTTCTTCTCAGTCGTTCACTCTTGACAGAGTGGTCGTGGTCGTCATTTCCACGTCGCCATTCTTCTACTTCTTTTAACCTACCAACGAAACCTAAAAACCAACTTCTATGTTTTTTCGAAGCCTTGGGAGGATATATTCCATAAACCTGTGGGACCCAGACGGTGATCTTTAAAATGCAGTAAAATCTCCTTTACCAGGTGACATGGCCGGAGTGGCCTTGCGGGACCTGGATATAGCTCGTATGGATAACGACAGTCCTAAATAGCAAGAAAAGTTGTTATTCAAAGCCCTGAACGGGTATAGCCCAAAAAACCTTTTGGATCTGGAACATGCAGTAGGGATGTAGTATTGCCATGTATTGCGTCGCAAATGTTACTATGCGGATGTGGCTTGGTAAATACAAGAGATAGAACACATACTGATTCTATACTGAAAATCCATCTTGATTGTTTTTGGAGTATTTTGGACCCCCATAAATGTCAAACTATTGGGCCAATTTTAATCATTTTTTTATGATAGACGCGAAATTTTTTCTTCTCTGATTTACTAAGACACATATTCTAACAATTATGTACGGTTTTCGAATAAAAAATGGAAAAACTGTTAAACAAACTTCACTGCGAGGGGGGGGGGGGTGTAGCGTCAGGTGGAGGGGGGGAGAGTTATGCGTTTTGAACACCACACCCAAAGGTATCATGCTACACAAGTTTCAAAACTATTTAATTTGTTTGTTTGTTCCATACATTGATTACATAGAAAAAAAAGCCCCCAGGTCTTGGATGTTTACATGTTTGTGATGTCGCTGTTTCTCGTTCCCACGACACAGGGTATCCTAGTGTGGGGCCAGAAGCAATGTATGTGTACTTTTATCGGCTGTATCGGAAACCACTGGATTATTTGCTAAGAAATCTATAAATATCTTGAGTATTGACTATCGACATACAACTATACCCTAATTACTATAAAAAAGAAGTAAACTGACAACATCACACGTCACTTCTTGAAATAATGTTGCCATGTTCAATTTGATAGTGATGTTCTCATTCATTCTAAATAGAATGAAAATGAATAGAGTAATTCTTTACAATCAGGATTTGTAAAAATAATTTTTAATAATGATGGGTTCAAGAATGATTTAGTTCATTCTAATGTCTCAATATAGAATGATATTGATCGAAATGATAAGAGAGCTAGAAGTGCTAGTGCATATAGGTAGCTTGTTCAAACTGAAATGACGCGGCCCACTGCTTTATTTGTGAATAATAAGTAAGAAAAATTAAGCATTTGCAATAGAATAACTCACTTTTGCAAATGCTTAATTTGCAATAGAATTTGCAATAGAATAACTCACAAAAGTGAGTTATTCTATTGCAAATGCTTAATTTTTCTTACTTATTATTCACAAATAAAGCAGTGGGCCGCGTCATTTCAGTTTGAACAAGCTACCTATATGCACTAGCACTTCTAGCTCTCTTATCATTTCTATCAATATCATTCTATATTGAGACATTAGAATGAACTAAATCATTCTTGAACCCATCACTATTTATTTTCTACAAAAAAGCGGTAATATCGGAACTGTCATTTTACTTCGTTATTATAATAGTAAGGGTATAGAGTATTGCTTTAGCTCCAAATAGAGTTTCAATAGTTTCAATCTAGATGTAGAGTTTGTATTCTGAAACTCATTCAATCAAATTATTTTCCATAAAGTACGTGTTCGAACCGAAGTAATTAATTCGTATCATAGCAAAGTATATAAGGCTCGTTTATTGGAATTGAGGTTCCACTCGATTTTTCAAAAAGGTTTAAAGGTTTGAAACTCGAAATTTGCTAGAGATTTCGACTTGCATTACAAAACGATGTACCAAATCGATTGATTTATCTACCTGCAGAGTCACAAACCTGAACACGGGCAGTAAGTGCCACTTGCTAGAACGAAAGTTAACTCGAGTGTATCGTTAACTCACGTTCTTACTAATGGCACTAAGTTTGTAAAGTTAAATGAAAGAGCTGAAGTGCTCAAAAATAAAGAAGTTCTGACCCAAAGCCGGAAACCTAGTCGTTTTTTTGCATACATTTCGGATAAGGCGTAACTCCACAAGGACAAGATTGATAACTCTCATACATATTTCATCTTTCTCTTCCTTCCCCCATGGTCACGAGTTAGCTATACTACTCTACTATACATGCACTGACCATTGTTCTTTATATGGAATGTCAAAGACTCGATTTAAGTGCTAACTCGCGTTCCATCTGTCGGGCCTGATTTCATAAGACCACCACATATTGTTTGTATTAATTTACCAAGTATTGTATGACCTCGTATAATTTACTATACAAGTTTTAAAATCATACATGTATTTGGTGATGTTATCCTTCTTAGGGTTCCGTACCCGCAGGGTGCAAAACGGGACCCCTTTGTATGTCAAGTCCTTGGAGTGAACTTGACTCCGATACTCTAGCGATAATAACGTCGCACACATTTACTAAGAAAAGTGATACATCGCTATACAAATTATGAGTCGCGCGTGGTCGCGTTGCATTATTAGGACAACGACTTATTCCTATAAGTATGGGTTGGTCAGACGCGCACATGGTACCGATGGAACTCTTCATAAGATGGTCCGACTCGCACTTAACCGAATTATTATGTTGATTGAAGTGCTGCTGTATTTAGAGCTCAGTTGGCATTACTATTTACGTGCTTGAAAACACAACAGCTACAAAATATTTACCATACACTAAACCTTCTCCCATTCGGTAGGCAGAGGCCCAGTTCGCCAACGGTCAGAAAGTTATACATCACCACTTCGGGTGATAAAATGTTTCGAGTTAAACCGTTCTCCTACTTCCAACAAACGTTCCGTCCATTAGTATTTCTACTTGAAATTATAGGCTGTGGCCCAGTACAACTACAATGCGGCTATATTTTCCCCCGTCGTTTTTCCCAAGTTCTTGTTGCAATGTTATGGTTTCTTTTTGTTACTATCACGAGTGTTGTATGTGCCACCAGCTATCAAATTACACTCGCTGATTTCATAACCGGACTGGCACCAAAATATGCAGTAATCCTGTTTCTACTTATCAGTACGTACAGAAATCGGCGCAAGCTATATCACCTATTCCTTGCATTGGAGGGAATCGACCAAACCCTGTGTCTCACATACGATTCTGAAATTTATCGAAAACTACTTTTGTTGAGTAAATTTTTGCCGATATCCGTCCTCATAATCGACCTCATACCTCTTGCTATAACTTTATTCCTGCAAAAATTCACTTATTGTGCTCCATTTGGCATTATTGGGAGCGTGATGCAGAATTTGATTACTATGGAGTATATTGTTATGATTTACTACCTTTATTTGAGGGTTCGTAACATTCATGACCATTTGAAGAGATGCCTGGCGGGAATACAGGGAGCCAAGCTTTGTTTAGTATTTCGTATGCTGGATGGTTACCGGGACATTGCTTACGTGCTGTTTCAAATCAGTGATATTTTTGGCTCCCAGGTAAGCCAATGAAGTCTGAAAGATAGGTAGCAGATGAACACATACACACACCCTCTCTCACACACACACACCCTCAAACACACACACTCACACCCTCCCTCAAATAGCTTCACACTTTTCCTGTATGGGGTCGCAGAGGGACAATTGTGCCCGTTTTTAGCCAGTTCAATACTACAGGGGCCCAATTCTGTAAACAAATAATTCACCAAGTCAAAAACTTAATAAAAAAAAACGACTTCATGACCTATTAGTCCTCCCCGGTATGCAAATGTCATCTATAAAAAACGAGCCTACGAAATCTGTCTCCTGACAGTGAGATCCATACGTGTTACACAATATAAATGAATTAACGATCCTAACAGCCAGAATTTATCTCGTGACAATAAATATAAACACCACAAAGTCATGGATGTATAATGTCATCCAGATAAAACCAAATTTATACGTTTCACAGTTTTTCATGCAGAAACCAAACTACAGAACCGATTCCTGATTTCCAAAAAATGGGATCAACTTATTGGGCTTCTAATTCAAATAAAAAAAAAGTGGCCAAGTGCGAGTCGGACTCGCCCATGAAGGGTTCCGCAGTAGCAAGTAATTATAAGACTGGATGTTTGTATTGTAACTTTGTTAAAAAATAGGTTGTCTCCATACAAGAAACGTGTTTTAATTTTGTACTTACTTTTTCTGGTACGACGGTGTGGAACCCTTCATGTGAGAGTCAGACTCACACTTGACCGATTTTTCTGGTTATTTTGTTTCAGATTTTCTTCATGACGGCAGTATTCTTTCCCTGGGTGATCTTGCGGATAGTGGAAATGAGTAAATTCACACAGGTAAGGACAATGGTCAGAAAAGTGGTCCAAGAACCTCGAGTTACGCCAATCGATAGAGCACATTTTTCTCTATACTTAAAAATATAAAATATTATCAAAATCCATCCCGGGGGATTTGAGTTACCTACCTAATAAAATTTTTGCTGCAATTCAAAATTAGGAAACAAATTATGCAAAAACCAAGCTTTTCTGTGTTATTTGCAATTTTTTGTAGAACAGACATTACCAAAACAAACACCTTTTGTAGAACAGACATTACCAAAACAAACACCTTTTGTAGAACAGACATTACCAAAACAAACACCTTTTGTAGAACAGACATTACCAAAACAAACACCTTTTGTAGAACAGACATTACCAAAACAAACACCTTTTGTAGAACAGACATAACCAAAACAAACACCTTTTGTAGAACAGACATTACCAAAACAAACACCTTTTGTTATTTGAAAAAAGTATGCACTTTACGAGAAAATAAATATTGAGTTTTTTTTTTAATTGGTCTCAATTGGGGGATCCCTCAATAACGTGAGGCATTTTTGAAGATTTTCTGAACCTCTTCCCCCTAGTATTATGATTATGAGATTTGGCACGACCCCCAACCCCAATCCTCTAACTCACGTGAGAATTTTCTAATCTTGTAATATTAGTGTAAATAAGTATATGTTGGATTAATAAATCGAAAGATGAAATGAATGAATTAATTAATGAATGAATGAATTAATTAATTAAATTTTAAATTTTAATATATACTCCTTGTGGACAATCATAATCAACCAATCTCTCTCAACCACCGCGCACCGATCAAAATTCGACCAAGCAAATCTCGAGAAGTTATTTGAACAAGGAGTTTGTATGACGAGTATTCCTTCGCGCACGCCCCGCCCCCATCGCGCCCCCTGCGCCCCCCGCGCCCCACCGCACGAGTTGTTCGTCCCGGTGTGGTTGTTGTTTATTCACTGTTTTGGTGTTCTAAATTCAAATTAAGCCACTAATTTTAAATAATTTAAGTTCGCAACCCAATACAAACATCTAATTCAACAAGTGTGCTCGACACAACATATGACAACATGGTCGGACGGGAAGGCGCTGTTAATCATAACACAGGTGTTTTACCGCTTGGTTACCAACGCTGTACCGAGATATTTATCAATGTACCCACATGATAACACCATACAGTGCTTGCACAGAATAAAATGTACCTAGTTACTGATGTCAGTTACGCAATAAATTTTCATTATTTTCATTAATTCATTATTTAATCTAAAAAAATCTTATGCTCGTTACACAGTATATCTCACCGTAATTATATCTCACCGACTTATACCATAATTACTAAATAACAGGCCAAGTGCGAGTCGGACTAGCACTATAAAAAACTGCAAAAAAAAACACGTTAGTTGTATGGGAGCCCCCCTTAATATTAAATTTCTATTGTTTTTTAGTAGTTGTTGTTATAGCGGCAACAGAAATACGTCATCTGGGAAAATTTCAACTGTCTAGCTACCACGGTACATGAGATACAGCCTGGTAACAGACAGACAGACAGACGGATGGACGGACAGCGAAGTCTCAGTAATAGGGTCCCGTTTGGCACCCTTCGGGTACGGAACCCTGAAAAACGAAGTAAACTGACAACATTAAACGTCACTTCTTGAAATGATGTTGCCATGTTCAGTTTGATAGTGATGTTCACACACATTCATTCTAAATAGAATGAAAATTAATCGAGTAGGTACTTAATTCTTTACAATTAAGATTTGTAATAAATATTTGTCACAATTTAATATGACATTGAAAGCATTTTCCCGTTTGAGGTGCCAGAAGCAAATTGTGCCCACTTTTTGTGGGTTATTCTATTGCAAATGCCTAATTTTTCTTACTTATTATTCGCAAACAAAGGAGGGGGCGCGTCAATTCAGTTTGAAAAAGCTATATCCACTAGCACTAGGTACTAGCTCATCAATATCATTCCATATTGAGACATTAGAATGATCTAAATCATTCATTCATTTTATTGATACTTTATTGCACAAAAACATAAAAAACACGTAATATTTACAAAAAGATGTACAAGGGCGATCTTATCTCTAAAAATAAATTCCTTTTAGCAAACCTAGGCATGACAGGAAAAAAAACAGATAAAGACATTCTTGACCCCTTCACTATTTATTTTCTACCAAAAAGCGGTAACATCGGACTGTAATTTTACTTTGTTATTATAATAATTAGGGTATAGGTAGCCAGTCTTATAAAATATTTGTGAGTTAATCATTACTTAAGTATTTTTATCACTTCAAAAAACGTGCAATATATGAATAGCATTGATTTATTATACCTACTGAGTGTTGATTTTATCAAAAAATATTAAAAATACTTCAGTTTCTCACAATCGTGTCTAGTTTTCTCAGATTCATGTCTTTTCAAATCGTGGATCTTTTCACATTTCATGAATAACTAAAACTACAGGTGCGCCATCAACAGATTTTCTTATTCCAGCATTCTTTCTTAGTATAAAACCGACACGAAACTGAGAAGATTTCGAGTCATCATGAGAACAGCCGGAACAGCCCCATACTTTATTTATTTTTTGTAGAAACCTATTTATAGTCCAAGTGTCCAACGATCTTTTGGCATGTGAGTGACGTTTTCAGAGGGGGGACAGTTCTACGCAACCTAATGCAATGATTCTGTCAAAAAGCGTCCTACCCCTACCTGTCACCGCACGCCAAATGATCGTTGGACAGCTGTAGCTGTACACCTTACGAGATTACAATCTACAAGTGTGATCGGAACCCTTGGTCCGCGAGTCCTTACTAGCACTTGACCGTTTATTTCAATAGAGGGTGGCGTAAGAGTTTTATAACTTATGAGCTATTTAATTTCAGTACGACATTTCCTACCTTTCACTGGTGTGTCATGTTATCTACTACACATGGCTTAAAATAGTGGTGCCAAGCGTCGTATGTGAACAGCTATACCAGGAAGTAAGGAAAGTCTGTGCGACCTGTTCACATCAGCTTGAGAATGAGACGAATATGAAAAGTAAGCCCCGCATTTAAGCACCTATATTTTAGTTTATATGTTTTTGTTTACCAAAAATACATTAAGTGCGATTTCATGCCCATGCTGGGTTCCATAGCATCTTACGAAATCTCGTGAACACTAAAATTATATTATAAAGCTGCGCTTTCAGTTATCATAAAATACATTCAGCAACAGCATTTGAAAAAATGACAAAGGTTTCTATTCTATGAACCATCTATGAACGGATACGATAATCCGAACCATAGTTATTAGGACAAGAGAGATATTATATATTATGTATAGAATATAATACATACGAGTACTTATAATATTATATTAATAGATTCCAAAACATACAAAGACAGAGACCACGTGAAGGACGGACTGGGAGTGGGAGAGATGGGGGTGTCCGAGCTAGGTTATTGGGAAGAGAACTAAAGAATAAGGTAGACAGAGGAGAAACAGGCTTTTCCCGCGCTCTCTATGTAGGTACTTATACTCTGTAAAATATAGCTTGAGCTTAAAATATCGCTTGATCTCTGCGACAGCTGTCACTTTGACATGACTAGACCTGGGGATAGGTCGATATAAATTATCGATATTCCGACTTAAGTTACTGAATGTTACAAACAAATAAAACATAACTTTAGCATTAAAAAACCCCGCATAAGACCAGTCTTCCAGTTTGATCACCAGGTGTCATCATCAGGTGAAATTAAAAGGTCTCATCACAACGGATCTGATGGGCCTAAACTCGATGGGTTTACTAGTAATAGTAAGCATCCCAGGGTTCCAGCTCCCACCTTCGAGCTTCGCACTCCATCATCAGATCAGCTTGATGGTACCATATTCCCAAAGGGATTATCACAACGAACCTAATGAGCCCAAATTTGACGGGTATCCGCAAACGAAATTGAAATAATTACGGCATTCCGATTTGGCGGGATTTGTTTACAAATTTTCCACAACTTTTTATTGTATGTATTTCGATATTGTTCTGAGATTTCGATATCAATTCTGTAAGGTTGTGTCTCTGTTGTCATCAATCGGTGTCAATCGATTCGGTCGATCGGATTATCTAATCTGTGTCGAGTACGCATTTTAGTACAAACTTTTTTTTCATTGGCTGCGCCTGCGTTCAAAATAGATCTCTCTTGTAATTGGGTCTGTCAGCCGGAATGGTAGTGAAACTGATCAGTGACAGCAATTTTTTCCTTTGTACTGGCAGCAACAAAATTAAAAAGTTACTTTTAGTCCCTAAGGACTAAATTAGCCACTTTAATCCCTGTTTACCGGGACTAAAGTAGGTATTTTTGAATAGATGTGATGAAAAAGAAGTTGTGTCACGTTTTTATTGTTATTAGGTACAATGGTTCAGTGGGATTTGGGCAATCATCACCATCTTCTCACACTATTTAATTATCAAAATTATTATTTTTATTATCTATTACTTATTTCCAAGTAATATCGATAACTTATCTTGTACGATGAGTGCAAGACATCACTTTTTGCTATTTGTCTCTATACTCGTACATTTCACCGTCACAAAATACGGTACTTGATATGCGTGTTTTTGATGACATCTGTCACAGAGATTATATTTTATCAATTAAGTATAATTTTTACTTTTTTTTTGCAGAACCCATCCGGCATGCGCTGAAAAACATTTGCCGAATTTCGGACAACTACATGCCCGGTCTATTAATTGGCAATATTTATTATTTGAACTTTGAATTCGTGGCCTCTTTTGCTTACATTGTCATCAACTACGTTGTTACCGCATTGCAATTCATCTCAACTGCAACAAGTTATGATGATATTGGTACTAATAATGGAACGTCGAAGTACTGATCTCGGGTTAACGAAAACGCTGCAACTAGAATCATCTTTGGAATGTCAATATTAACTAGATATTAGTGTTAACTCTCGTTTGGTCTCTCGGGCACAGAAGAGATATAGTACTACGTATGTACGTACAGAATGGCCACTCCCTTCCCTGCGCTTATTTAGATACCGCATCTGACCCCCCGGAGTTCGCAGCACACGTCGCGGACTTATTCTATATAATAGAGCTGAACGCACACATTCACAAACGAACGAGTTTACGCACACATTTGAACGTGTACAAACGTCACTTGGTTATGTAGTAGCAATAGGTGATTATTTTACGAACGTTGTATGGAGTGTCTGAGATTTGTGTGCCACATCTAATAGTACATTATGCAACTAGTGAATAAAGGGCGGATTTAATGCGGGGGCCGTAGATGAATCGCGAGCAAGTGAAGGATTATATCACCTAAATCACGACCGTAGGGAGATTGAATCGCGAGCGTAGCGAGTGATTTAAGTGTTATAATCCTGAGCGACGCGAGTGAATCATGGCCCTCGCTATAAATCCGTTTTATTTAAGAGTTGCATACTATACTTTATACCACGACTACGAGTAAAAACGTTTATTCTAATGTCATACTCCTTGTCGACAATCATAATCAACCAATCTCCACCACCGACCATAATTCAACCAAGCAAATCTCGAGAAGTTATTTGCACAAGGAGTTTGTATGACGAGTATTCCTTCGCGCCCGCCCCGCCCCCGATCGCGCCCTCTGCGCCCCCGGCCGCGCGAGTTGTCGTCGTCCCGGTGGTTGTTGTTTATCTCACCATTTTGGTGTTCTAAATTTAAATTCAAACCAGTGAGTAAAAGGGCTTTTTACACACTGTTTTGCATGAGTAAAGGTAGTTTTTAGTGGGTGAGTGGTATAAAGTTATCTATTAATTTGCTAAGTAGCGTGACCTCGTATAAAAATAAAAGTAGTTTGGTCGTATGTTTGTCCGCATATTGTAATTTAGTTTTCAAAGGACATTTGTAATGTACTTTTTAATCTTGAATAAAGTGTTGCTGTATTTAATTTCAGTTGACTTTTACTATTGACCTAAATGAAAACAAAACATTTCAAACTAGCGTGCGTCAAAGTAGCAAATTGCTTGAATTTGATAGGTTTTAGGGTACCGTACCCGAAGGGTGCCATACGGGACCCTATTTCTAAGCTTACGCTCTTTCCGTCCGTCCGTCGTCTGTCCGTCCGTCAGTCTCTCAGCTGGTCCTACAGCACGAACCGTAATAGCTAGAAACTTGAAATTTTTACAGAATGAGTATTATCTGTTGCCACAACAACAATAAATACTGAAATACGAGAGATATTACAAATTAAAGGGGGTCCCCCCATACAAGAGACGTATTTAGATACACCCACGCATTTCAATATGATGGTATATTTCGCGTGTAGCGCAGCGCGTATGATTTAGGCTCTCAATCCGTAGGACGTGAGTTCAAATCCTTTTTGTTGTAAATTATACTGAAATACGAGAGATATTACAAATTAAAGGGGGTCCCCCCATACAAGAGACGAATTTTGATACACCCACGCATTTCAATATGATGTTATATTTCGCGTGTAGCGCAGCGCGTACCTATGATTTAGGCTCTCAATCCGTAGGTCGTGAGTTCAAATCCTCGTGAGGGCATAATCTTTTAATTTTCTTTTTGTTGATTGGTTTTGTTATACGATGGTACGGTACCCTTCGTGTGCGATTCCAACCCGCACTTACCCGATTTTTGAAGTAAAACTTCTTGGGGCACGGGGGTAAAATTTATTTAACTCTGATCTTGCTTATTAATTTACTATTAGGTTGTGGACATGCGGCTTTAATTTTACGCTCAAAAGTAACCTACTATACTACCTACACGAGCGCGCAATCAGGGTCGTTAACCCCTCGTGACGTGTGGTTCTGCCGCCCTGGTAGCTAGGGCGCGGGCTGTAGGGGCTGATGACCTAGTTTCCATCAAGGGTGCTTCCCTGTCGACCCCATCATCGATCCATGGGACCCCATAGTACACCTTGTAATTACTTTGATTCAGCTGTTTTTCCCTTAGGGGAATTTCTAAGACAACTCTTTTATGGTTACGTAGAAGCACCCTAATAATGTCGAGTGTTTAATTTTTTGGGCAGGCTTTAGTACTATGCTTTAGTTCCGCTCTAGTCAAGCCGGTTAGAAAGAAAGAAAGAAAAAAATAAAATAATTTATTGCCAAACTTCAAAATACACAATTCATCAATATTAATAATAACAATTTGGCAAAAGGGCCACGCTCAGTAATGCTGTGAGCGTGAGCTGCTGCTGGTTACATCATGTTGTCCTAGTGCAGAGCTAGTCAGATGCATCATGTAGTTTAATTCATCATCATCAGCTAGACTTATGATCGATCAGCAATTGTTAGGGTTGTACATGGTGCCACAGAAGAGATAATAGTATGGTGCTTTGGTGGTTGTATATCCAGTACAGTTTAATGCTTAGCTCGCCTCGCCTCGGCGCGGCGGGGGTTCTAACGCGCCCCCAGATTGATTCAAGGCTTGTATACTTACTCACAACAATCATAAGAATTACTAACCTTGGCACATGGTACAAGTTGTCTTTATTACGTGCCTTTCCCTTCCTTTGTCCTGGCATACAGGATGGCATGTGTATTTATTGCAATACGTCGTCTGTCACATTTACCTGCCAGGTAATTATCTGAGGCAGCTGGAGTCAAGGCTTCGATCCGACCGCTTAGAACAAAGTGGCGGTAACTACCTACGCTTGATGCCCGGTTTCTGGAAGAGCGATCATATGTAACAGACTGTCATGTTTTAACTCATTCTAGCCAATCACGGGCCGGTATTTTAAATTAATTTCCTTACATTTTAACACTCTTTCATAAATTAGAACAACGCCAATGAAGGAAGGGAAGGGAAAGTTTGCTGTAGATATCCACAAAACTGTTGGCAATATGGCTTTTTATAATGTCGACGGACGTTATCTGGTAGACGAATCACAAAAAATTCCGCAGTCCGCTATTTTTCAAACGAATAAACGAACATCTCATTGGAGCCTGATCTAGTAGCGTTATACTTATCGGTTGTTGAATGGTTCTAAGGCCTCGCGCGAAGTCTAAGGTTCTCACAGAACTTCTCTGTATTTTCTGTGTTTTGTCTTTTATGTGCAATAAATATATACGAAACTACTAGTTTAGTAAGTAGCTATCATACCTAGGTACTTCCTGACTAAGTATTTATGGTTTGAGCTTACTGCAATAAGAATTGGACAGATATTAGGCACCTACCCAGGAGATGCAAAATGTACTAGATGTATGTAGGTATACTAGTAGGTAGGTATGTACCTACCTACTAGTACCTACATACATCTGTACCAGTCGAGTTCATTAATATATGAGAAAAACCAAGGCTTCAAATATAAATGTAATATAACACATAAGTTAGAAATATTTAATTCGCTGTCTATTTTAAATCCTTACACACACGACTTAAATCTTACGAAATCAGCAGCAAGATACCACATGGTGGCGCGTCTAACATGTTATCAACATAACCGTAGGTTTAAAAGTATAGTTACCTAAGAAATTATTATAAAAAGATAAATCGCAGCTGCCTTCGAAATTCCCCAAAAATGCACCTGGATACCCACGCCACCTGGCGATCACAAGACAGCTGTCTCACATCCTTTATTCTCCTAGTAAAGTCTCGATCTCAAGAAATCTTCCACAACAAAAGTGCCTATTTAATCGCACGCAAAGGATACGGGCGTCAGCTGCCCCAAACAGCTTGCGCCATAAAAATAGGCCAATAACATCGACGCGAAAAAAACATTTAAAAAAGTAAGAAATTTTAAAGATGGCGGCAGGTGCCGGCGTCAGCTGCGCGCGCACCTTGGACGGTAATGATTGTGCGCCCGCGACCATCGTTTTGTTTGTTTCGAGTTCGGGTCAAAGACATAACTGGGCTGGTTTTGCTGCGGAATAGCTCTTTTGAAGGAGGCTTCACTCACCAAGGTCTTCGCCGCGGGCTGCCGTGATATCAGAGCACGGACCAATTCTTTATTGGCTGACTACAGCAGATACACAGTGCTTTTACTTTTATTATATCTTTATTTGGCATTTGGGGTACTTGGGTGTAGGCTTCGATTATTGCCGACAGCAGCGAGCGAATTCTTACTAGGTATCATACTACTATCTTTCTCTGCGCAAACTGTTATCAGCTAAGTAAACTAGTTTTACTCAAACAAAGCTAGTAATGCTCATTACTTTGAGAACCTTCTTCGAGAAAAATCGACGTTGCCGCGCTACTTGGAGGAGCCCAGACAAGGTGTCCTGCAATTACCATTAAAGTCGTGCTGTAGCGACCGGCAATTACCTACCTGTCAAAATCAATGATTGTCGAGCTTTGTTTCAAAAATGGTAACAAAAAAAGGTAGTAGTGCAAAGCAAAAAGGTTTTATCCAATCCCCCCCGTTCCGAGTCACGTCAAAATCGATTACAGCGTCTACGAAGCCGTTCCGAGTCAGTTTTGGCCTCAGAACAATAACTAAAGCGTTTTGGCTAGTGTTGCCGCTCGATAGTGCCCTATCGATAGCCTATCGATAGACTATCGATTGTTGACGTCACAACGATAGTATCGATAGTATCGATACTATCTATAGTATCGATAGCTCTTTTTTAGCAATACTATTGATGAGCAACAATACTATCGATAGTATCGATCGTTGAAAAATAATAAACTATCGATAGTATCGATACTATCGATAGTATTGCTCGTTGCACAATAATAAACTATCGATAGTATCGATACTATCGATACTATTGCTCATCAATATTGCATAAACTATCGATACTATCGATAGTATCGATACTATCGATAGTTTTGGACGATCGATAGTGACCTTTATTTCAATAGTATTGGTTGCAAAAACTTACCCATTTTGCTACCACACAATAACTGTTGCTCGCTAGTTTAACACACAACAAACAAACTTCACGTGTTACGCATAAAAAACTTTGTTTGGATACCAAATTAGAACCCCTCACTATGCCTGCTTACTGTATTCAATACTATTGAAATAAAGGTTACTATCGATGGTACAAAACTATCGATAGTATCGATACCATCGATAGTATCGATAGTTTATGCAATATTGATGAGCAATAGTATCGATAGTATCGATACTATCGATAGTTTATTTTTTCTGAACGATCGATACTATCGATAGTATTGTTGCTTATCAATAGTATTGCTAAAAAAGAGCTATCGATACTATCGATACTATCGATAGTATCGATACTATCGATAGGCCTATCGATTGTATAGATGATTTTGGCGTTTTACTACGTTAACAAAGATTTTGAAATAATGGTTTATTTAAAGCAAAGTTTGTACAATACATTGGAAAAAATCCATGACCCCTGATCCTAATTAGAATTTGAAATATACACTCGTAGGTAAGCCTAACTGGACTAAACTATTTTTATTGTTGTAGATTATTTAATATCGATCGAATGTGTTAAATGTTGCCTAATAAAATGTTTTGTAAATGTGTAATATTTCTGCTAACCCTACCTCTGAGTGACGTCACAAGGTCACCGGCAAACTTATAGCGAACGGGTAGTAGGTAACTGTACATTCACCAATTGTTATTTTTATTAAATTATTAAGTAGCTTTATTAAGCTGGTTTTATTTCATTAGCATTGTCTTTCATATTACTAGCATTGTTTGAGTAAAGCACTATACAAGCCTTGGTCCGCAATGACTGCACTGCTGGCCACGCTATGATGGCCTTGAGCTTAGCTTAGCCATGATCTCGGCCTTTAAGCTTGGTCAGCATTGCAACATTTGATGTCCGCGGTATAAAAGCTTTATTCTAGCTTGTCCATCAAAGGTTTCAATGCTGACCGCGCTGTATAGGCGTTGAGCTGCGCTACGCTGCGCTTTCGGCCACCAGCAGCGCGACCAGCAACGCCGACATTACAAACCGCGGCAGTAATGTACGTATAAGTGCTTCCAGTGAGAAAGAGTTTTTTCGTATGCAGCCCGGTCCGCTCAGCTCGCTGGCTCCGCTTCTGCTCATTTCTTTTTTAGTGGAAGGCCGGAATAAGGCCCGCCCGACAGATAAAACTCAAGTTGGCTCTTAACTCGGGTCAACTTTGACATTCCATTTTTACATGAAATATCAAAATAGAGCACATCATTATGTATCATTAGTGTCATTTAAAACTGATACAGCGCAACGTTCATATCCCGGTAGGTACGACTGTTCTCATCGCCTCATTACGCTCGTTATTCGTGGATACCCTAATTTGCATCCCCCCCTCCATTCCCCTCGCGCGTGACGGCGGCGGCCGCACGTGGTCACGCATCTGCCTGACCCGCGACTACCTGCCAATCGCTGCGAGCCTGGTACTTCGGTGACTTTCGATTTTTTTTTCGGTGAAGGTTTTTTAATTGTTTAATTAGGGGGTTCTAGGTTGACGCTGCATTATTAAAAAGGGTGCGTGTGCGTGTAACTTGCATAACACACATGGCATGACATATAGAATCCAAAAGCTTTAGCCCAATTATTCCCCACTGAGGGGCAAAGGCCTTTACCCGGATACGAGTAAGATTGATTGACTATGGCCCAGCGGTTGCGCATCTGCCTACCATGCGACTCATGCGAGAGGTCCCTGGGCCGAATCCCGGCTGGAGACAAAATAAAATATCCCCAGGTCTTGGATGTTTACATATTTGTGATGACGCTGTTTCTGGTTCCCACGACCCAGGGTATCCTAGTGTGGGGCCAGAAGCAATGTATGGGCCTGTATGTAAATGTTTAGATATGTTTATTGAGCCTTATTCCACCGCAGGCTGGCTCAGTGCGTGCTGGCTGGCGAGGTGGAGGGGTGTCGGGCTAGTGGCCAATGCGACTGTCAGAAGTTTACACCGCTTTACTGCTACCACAGAAGAGATAATAGTACTCCGTCTGCTACTACCACCGAGTAGCGATAGAAGCCGACCACAGGGTGCTCATCCTCCCATTCAAATTAGAATTACGAGTAGTATAGTAACCCTTCGTAAAAAAGAGATGGCGCGTGAGGAGTAAAATTTGTACTTTCAACGCCATGGTTTCAGTTAACATACTTCTAGGTGGCGCTAATCTTAGAATAAATCCTATATATCTTAGCGCCATCTCGTGGCATTTGCAATTTTTCGATGGTGCTGCACCAAGCGATAATGGCCTCGAACTAAAGAAGCTTCCGTAGCATCTCAGTTTACGCTGGTGTCATATTTTGTTCTAGGTGGTTTATCTGTATTAGTATAATAATATCATAGTATCTGTGCCGGGAGTCGGGACCTACGGAAACGGGTCACCCATCCAATACCCGTCTCGGCCACATCACATGTTGCTGTACCCGCACGATCTTTTATGACGCGCAAATACCGCTCGGCCACGGACGCTTCAGAATCCAAAAGAGAAAGTGAAATAAGTGAAATCATAAACACATAAATAAGACTCCATGTACAAAAAAAAAACATAAAAATCTTATCGCTGCTACGATACGAATAGAGGTACTTTACATTCTGGTCATTGGATCTAATTGGCAAATCCTTCGGAATCACTATAATCGGAGCGAAAATCGAAGTCGCAGTTTTTAGTTGTCATGAGTCCTTCTTAGGATCCCGTACCCGAAGGGTGCCAAACGGGACCCTATTACTGAGACTTCGCTGTCCGTCCGTCTGTCTGTCTGTCTGTCTGTCACCAGGCTGTATCTCATGAATCGTGGTAGCTAGACAGGTGAAATTTTCACAGATGATCATTGAAGTCTGTGCAGATGATGTATTTCTGTTGCCGCTATAACAACAAATACTAAAAAACAAAAGAAATTTAATATTAAGGGGAGCTCTCATACAACTAAAGTGTTTTTTTTTGCTGTTTTTTATAGATAGGTAATACTTAGTATGGAACCCTTCGTGCGCGAGTCCGACTTGCACTTGAACGTTTTATACGAATCGCCAGATTTTGAATCTCAAAGCGGTTCGCTTGAGTCGTATTTTGAGCTAAAAATAAGTAACTTACTACTAAGTCAACAAACGGGTGAGCCTTCACCTGATGTCACTTGGCTTTGTGTTGTGGTATCCTGAAATCCGGTTATGATTACCAACTAGGCAATCAAGGATGTGGAATTGTGGGTGGATCTGGATCACCTTGCTATTCATTAGGTATGGTCACAGGGTGCTCATCCCATACAAATTAGAATTAGTAACCCTTCGTAAAAGAGATGGCGTGAGGAGTAAGATTTGTACTTTCTACGCCATGGTTTCAGTTAACATTCTTCTAGGTGGCGCTGATCTTAGAATAAATCCTACATATCTTAGCGCCATCTTGTGGTATTTACAATTTTTCGATAGTGCTGCACCAAGCGATAATGGCCTCGAACTAAAGAAGCTTCCGTAGCATCTCAGTTTTTGCCGGTGTCATATTTTGTTCTAAGTGGTCTATCTGTATTAGTATAATATTATAGTATCTGTAGTATGGTGAAAAATTGCAGCATGCTTATAAATCACAAGCAAGCAAAAAATATGCTTTATTTGTCGCCATTACTTTTGTCGCCCTATCTGGCTGGTATAGTCAGCATCTTTGCGCATGCAAGATTCGTAGGTACTCTGTCTCAACCACATCCAACAGAAGTAACCAGAGATATCTACACAGTCAAATCAACATCCAATGCGTTAACCATATGTATTGTATGTACATATATATTTATTATATGTAAAGTATATCAGTATATATAGTAGTGGTTCTTCTGTATTTAGTATTTGTTCGTTTAAGTATATTTTATTTAAACTTGTTATTTGTCGATTTTGACGTCTTGGGACACTTTCGCTGCGTACTAGATATTTGTGGTAATTTGCTGCTCTACAGTTTATTTATGAGCATATTCAAAATCTCAAACGAATTATTTAATCCTGTTTCCATTTCACATCAATGCGCCCCTAAAATTATGCCAGAACCCCATACCAGTGATATGTTAAATCGTAATATTATTTGACGTAAACAAAACAACTTATAGACAATTGTTCATTTATTTCTTTCACTATTTGAACATTTGTATAATTATCCATGTCCTCAGGTACATTCAACAACAGCAGTCATTAAACAAAACTTAACATGGTTTTGCACTGGGTTCCACTTGGGTTAAACAAGGTGTAAATGATAAATATGATAATTCATTCATTCATTAACGCAAAATGAGAAACTACTTTGTTAGGGACATAAATCAGCTGACCCACTCAGGCCAAAATGTACTGGGAAGTGAAAAATAAAGTTGCTAGTATACAAAAATATTAATATTATAGTAGCGAGCGGCGGTAGTATACAAAAATATTAATATTATATTCACGTTGACTAAGCAAGTATGACTTTATGGTCAAAAAAATTTTTGAACTTGAACTTGCTCTGATCAAATCGGTTTCATATTGAAAGTTGTTCAGGATGATGTCCCTAGCACATTGAATGCCAAATATATGGTCAGGTAATAATTGGTTCCCACCATACAAATGGTCTACTACGTAATACTACGTACTCGGCATCCCGTTACGATATTACGTAGGTTGGCACCCATAATAATATTTATTATTCTGGACGCCCACCTGTAAGAAGGTGCTACGTTGTATTACGTAGTTGGCCCCTAGCGTAACTAGTACCTACGCGACATTGCGTAGTTGGCATTCAATGTGCTAGCAAAGTAGTTTCTCATTTTAGGTTAATTCATTGACACCTTGTAATATACAAAAGTTAGGTCCATTTGCACCAAAAACTTAATTACGATTAGCGTCTTAATTCTATGTAGCAGCTGTCAAATTGTATGAAATATGTCAAACTTAATTGCAATTAGCGCGCTAATCACAATTAGAGTTTTTGGTGCAAATGGCCCTTAGTTTAATATAGTGCATCTACACTCGCGTTCGTGAAATTACATCATGGCAGTACAGTACAGTAGATATACAGGTAACAGAAAGGGGTGTACAAGCCGAAAAAGGGTTGTTAGGGACATCATTCTGAACAACTTTCACTATGGACCGACTTGATCAGAGCAACTATATTTTCATTAACTCAGTACATTTTGGGCCTAGAGCTCACCTGATCTGTATGGTGGAGTGGAAAATAAAGTTGCTCTAATCAAGTCGGTCCCATGGTGAAAGTTGGCACTTTTACTCGACGTCATTCTGTTGTTATTTCATAGAACTCAGGAACATAAGTTCCGTTTTGACAGTTCATAAAAAGTATCTATTTTGACTTGACAGGCCACAAACAGAATGATGTCCCTAACAACCCTCTTTCGGCTTGTACACCCCTTTCTGTTACACCCTGTATATCATACCTACACTTCATGAAATAAGATAGTTCAAGAATCTAGAAAGAGACCGCGACTTTACTTTTATACATATTAACAAAAGAAGTGGTAAAGGAAGCTACTGTTTTTTACTCTTGATAAATTACAGTCTGTACTTTTATTATTTTTAAATCCCTAATTGGTGGACCCGCGGCCCAGCCGAAATTGAGTGAACTAGGTTTTTATAACTGAAAAATCACGTATTTCCGAGTTTTCATGCTTTTCTCGACAGAATTGGCAATTTCACTTTAATACAATGAAAATAAGGCATAAAATCCAATGACAATCAAAACATTAGTTTCTCATTGCGACTTCATATCACGTGACACTTTTTGGGGTGGGTGTTCTCAGAGAATTCGCACAGAAAAGTTTCGTTCAAATAAGGTCGAATCTGAATTCATAATCTGCTATTCATCCTCCTTGCTTGCTTCTCGTTTGCAGCTGTTTAAAAACAGAGCAGCATATTGATTGATGTTAATGCAGTCTGATGAATATGAAATATAATATTTTATTGTGTTTGTACCAACCGCCGAGCAGATCTCGGTTCCCAGATAACTATGTCAGTTTTGTCTGTATCGACGGGTAAAGCACATGAATCAGTAGGTTCACCCCTCCCGCACCGCTCCCCTACCTCAGGACTGCTCAGTCTAGAGCGCTATGAGTGTAATCTATTATGTAGTTAATTTTTGTGAATGGCCAATCAATACTTGAAATTTGAAATGGCACAAACTTAGCTATGGCTGTGGAACATTTTTTTACCATCTCACGTGAATTTCACTATACTTCCACGTCCTTGTGGAAAATCTAATTAATTCACTATAATAATAACAGTTCGTAAAATGAATAACATTATCAATATTAGTTGTTACAATGTAAGATATTATTCTACTCTCTCTCCTTAACAATTATAATTATTATAAAACTATGTAAAAATAAATCAAGAAGATCCATTTTGGACCATTTACTAATCGATTGGTTGACCCGGTTCAAGATAAGTCAGTCAAACCAAATGTATGTTGGTTGTGCAACGGAATTAATATTAACATTAAGATACTCAATAATATTAAAATAGTAGCTGCCATATTTACAACATAAGTTAAATTAAGGTCTTTGAGATAAAAGATAAATATGCCAATGATTTAAGTTAACATGATATAGGTACTGTTAAACATCAACAAATCTAGATTTGAGCACAGGGTGCTCATCCCATACAAATTATAATTAGTAACCCTTCATAAAAAAGAGATGGCGTGAGGAGTAAGATTTGTATACGCCATGGGTTTCAGTTAACATACTTCTAGGTGGCGCTAATCTTAGAATATATCCTATATTATCTTAGCGCCATCTCGTGGTATCTGCAATTTTTCGATGGTGCTGCACCAAGCGATATTGGCCTCGAACTAAAAAAGCTTCCGTAGCATCTAAGTTTACGCCGGTGTCATATTTTGTTCTAAGTGGTCTATCTGTATTAGTATAATATTATAGTATCTGTGGTTTGAGTGAGTAGGTACTGAAAATAAATATGTTTACCGCCGTCCGGAAACACTATTGTATGACTACAGATATAAAAAATATATATTATTTTGTTCCGTTGAATATTTATTCACACTAGCTTATCAATTTGATATAAACTAACAATTATAAAAATAATTAGTGCATTTTGAGTTGCAATTCCAAGCGAATTTTACATAATATCGATATATTATGTTCTAGGTTTTATATTTTGGATTATTTACATTACTTTCAAATACATACACATTGTACGCGGTTAGGACACTTTTTCTGCCGATTATAATTACAATAGACATTGGGGCATTATAAATAGAAACTTACTTCATAAATTGTATGTGCTAAGGGCCTGTGTCAAGAAGTATCGATAACCCCTATTTATAGAAGAGTGACAGATGTATCTATCACATAGAGCTTATCAGGATTTCTTGAAATAGTCCCTAATCCTAATTTTCACTTTATTAAACTAATGGCTAACCTTTATGTATATTTTTCAATATACAGAATGTAGACGTCGAACGTATTTATTTACACAAGTGGAATGGAAATCTCAGAGGTGACTTTTCCGCGGGATTGTAAGGCTCTGCGGGGCTATATGGGACAACCGGACCGGTTTTATAAGGCTCTGCAGGGCTATATGGGACAACCGGACCGGTTTTATAAGGCTCTGCAGGGCTATATGGGACAACCGGACCGGTTTTATAAGGCTCTGCAGGGCTATATGGGACAACCGGACCGGTTTTATGAGAAAAGAGAAATAAAAATACACCAACCGCCGCGCGCCGGTTTCCGAGACGCTGTTCAGATGTTACGATTAGCTAACAGAGCAATTAACTAATTTCTGCCAATCACGTGCTGCTATTTTGAATTAATCATCGATTAGCTTAAATCCGAGACATTTATGTATTGGTTTCGAAACAAACTTCTACGGTTTTGCTGCGTATTACAGTAAAGTCACACAATCAGCGGGTCGCTTGCGATGCGGGTGCGAAATACATGAAACTCCATAATATACTATGTACCAAACAGTTGGAAAGACGGCTGGCTCGTCAGGGTCAGGGACACTAGCACGTTCAGTCGGGCGCGTTGAGCAGCGACTGCGAGTCGAGCAGCGCGCTCGCATCGATGAGGCTGCACTGCATGGAGTCGAGCGCGCGCGCCGCCTCGCCCGCCGCCGCGCTGTAGGGGAAGAACCGCGGGACCAGCGGCGGCGGGGCGGCGGGCGATAGCGGCGCGGACGGCCGCGGGCGGGGGGCGGAGTACGAGAGCAGGCTCTCCTTCAGTCGCCGTATCTGGGGAGCGGCAGTGGTTGTTGACGCACGAGCGACAGTTCGATCGAACGTTAATTTGAGGGGTTTTGAATGTACTAGTCGACCACTAACTACCATTAGGCGCATGACAGCTAAGTTATTCAAGCGAAACAGCATGCCTGCCATGCGCTTAAACTTACTGGTTGAGTAGTAACTATCACTTTTTCTCATTTTACGAGGCTTGATCGACAATGGGGCAATCCCCGTTGACAGGCCAAAGTGAGACAAAACACGGATAAGACAAGCAAGAGAAGACGTGTCGTGTCTCTGTCTTGTCTGTCCAGTTGGGATTGCCCCTAATTTTATTTTTTATATTATAAACAGAAATCTTAGCTGTACATCTTAAATAGGTCCACGGAAACCATATGGGTTTGTATGTATAAAGCATCTTGTCTCTGAAGACCAAACTTGTGTTAATGTTTGGATGGCCACAAATGGCAGGTACCAGGCTCACATAGCCTCGCAGCAGTAGCGCTCACCTCCTTCATAGTGTGCAGGTTGTGCACGTAGTACTGGACGGGCCCGGCGCCCCTCGCGTCCAGCGGCAGCAGCCAGCGCTCGTAGCACTGCGACCACAGCTCCACGCTGGCCACGGACGTGCTGATGCTGAGGCGAGGGGGGGCGGCGGCGGCGGCGGGCGGGGTGAGAGACGCGCGGGCTGAGGGAGACACGATGTCGGTAAGTGTACTCCTAGCTACTGATGCTTTCCTGGTAGTTTAGGATTTATCAGAGGTCGAATTGTCTATTTGTTTAGGCTCTGCCTCTCATCCTGTATTTAGGGTTTCGTACCCGAAGGGTGGCAAACGGGACCCTATTACTAAGCCTCCGCTTTCAGTCTGTCCGTCCGTCCGTCCATCCGTCAGAGGGCCCTCCAGCACGAACCGTAATAGCTAGAAAGTGGAAATTTTCACAGAATGTGCATATCTGTTGCCGCTCTACCAACAAATACTGAAATACACGAAATATTGAAAAAATAAAGGTGTCTTCATACAATAAACGTATATTTTTTATATTTTTTTTTATGATGGTGCGGAACCCTCCGTGTGAGAAGAGTCCGACTCGCACATGGCCGGTTATTTAATTCCAGCCTAGACCCGGTAGTAATTCCCACTGAAGATATGGAGTAAATTCGTTCACGGGTCAAATTCAGAGCAAGCTATATACCAATGCGCTTGTAGATTTCTACTCACATATCCTCTGCACCGGCGCACTCGGTGATGTGCTGGCAACGTACAGAGGGTTGTAGAACAACGCCGTGTCTTGTTCCGAGAACTGCTCCCCCCAGTCCCATAGAGGTCGCTGCACGAAGTTCTGTAAATGAGAAGATGCTTGTGACAAGAGTTGATGGGCAACAGATCTCCTAATATGTGATTGTCAACATGTAATTACCTTAAATGTTCTCCCATAGTAACAATCTACTATTGTTACTATGGGAGAACATTTAAGGTAAGTGTTTTTAGAATCGAGAGCGGAGCAAATGAATCTAGAGTATAATCGTCGAAAGTCATATAGCGCGTCCACATTACTCGTCGAGTAGCGTGGCGAGTGACGAGGGAATGAGGAAGGGAAGTGGTGTGGATGTTGCAGTTAGTTGGTTAAATCAGACCCCTAACTAACACCCTAGACCGTTAATAACTTAACGATATTAAACTAAATCACTACATTTTGATTTAAATAAAGCATCAAAAAAGTCAAAAAAACGTCGTCGTCATCGTCGAAAACGGTTAACTTGTTCGCCGAAAAATCTTCTAGTTGCCTAGGAACGTTTAGAAAACTCGTTAAACGTTTCATTCACTCACTCACTCACATGTCTGACGGAACTTTAGAGATTTCGTTAAATGTCAATCTTTAATTAACGGTCCAGGGTGTTAGTTTAGTGTCTGATTTAACCAACTAACTGCGACATGGACACGTCCATCGTTCTGCTCCTCGTCTTCGCGCTGCCACCTTGTCGGCTTTTTGGCGCGATTCAAAGGAAAAGGACCCTAATTACCTAGTGCGGAGCATCACGATTATTCACGACATATTCCCAAAGTATAGATGCGCGTCCACACTACACGCACGAGTACTCGCGGCAGGACAATAAGTAGCAGGACGAGGAGCTGAGTGTGGACGCGCTAATAAAAATAAGCTGTACGGTTAGTGGAATACTTGAAGCAGATACCAGGACACCAGACACCCTAAGAGTTCTTACCTTCGCCACCGCCAGCTCGCGGTCCCTGTGGCAGTTGAACAGGAACGTGTCGAACAGGTGGTTGTGTGCGCAGTCCCACACACACGTGAGGTAGGTCTCGCTCCACTGGAAGGCTGACGGGTGCTGCTGCGTGAGTTGCCACACACAGTCGAGGAACAGGAGGAACACTGGCGCCTGCTGGGAGGTGGTGGGGGGCTCGCGGGTCTCTTTGGGGTTGCCGGGCCGGGGCAGGCCGAGTCTGGGGAGGTGGGGTAGTTAATGTGTTACGAGTTTTTGTTGGGTATTTGATGTTTTCACATTGATAGCTCCACGCGTTTCCGAGAAATTTATGATTCCTTTTAAGGTACAACTTCCTAAAAATTCAAACATCATGAGGAAACCTGTCTCGCAACGAGGAGTACTGAATTACTGTCTTACAGTAGCCAGAATTGCGCTTCTGTCACCCCGTATGGGAAAACGCGTGAAGCTATGCATGTATGAACTCATGTCTGTCTGGACAGAATTGTCTGAACGTGGACAGAATTGTCCCTAAACCACTTGTTGTGTGTTGTTGTGTACTCGCCCACCTGTCACAGAAGGGGTGTCCCAGCGCCAGCCACTCCTTCTGTATGAGCGATTGGAAGGCGGGCACGGTGCGGAAGTGCGGGTCTACCAGCAGCTGCGCGAGCGACGACACCACCGCGCTGTAGTCCACGCCGTCGCCTGCGCACGCGCACAATCAATCAATTCTATTTCTTAACTCATGGCGGTCTTATGGGTCCCCGAGACGATCAAGTGCGCTTGACAAGTCTACGTGATTGAAGAGAATGTTCACGCCGGCGCCGTCTAGTGGCGTGACGACAGAACGAAAGAAAGAACGAACGAACGACGCGAGCGCGGGGCGTCTCGTTCAATCCGCTCACCACATTGCGTCCCGAATGACTCGAACAGAGCAACACCGCGCGCGACGGCTCCTGAGGCCCCGCGTACCGCACACGTTGTAACCGCGTGTCTCCCATAAGCCTCGAAACCTCATCAGCACATTTATCGCAAACCCCAACGGCAGCTAGCTCGCCTCCGCCGCGATCGCGAGTGAATTGTTTCCGTGCACCCATATTTCCTGCTCATTGCCACGAGGCCAGGACCCAAGCGAGGGTCTGCCGTGACTTCTACATGCCATCCAGCTCAACGGCCGACGATGGAGGAGCCTCTGCCAGAGAAGCTATCAGGTACCCATTTCATCGACTTCCTATAACCTCCCATTGACCTACATTCCAATTTCTCATTTCTCATCCAGTCCATCAGCACTACATCCGTGGAGGAGCTGGCCTCCAGATCTTTTGGTCCTCAGCCGGATCTCGCTATTATCCGATTCAATGAAGAAACTAATCTAAAATGGCGTCTTGTACTCGCAGTGACAGCTGACAGGGTCAACAAAAAGCAGAACATTTTCCAATTTCTGTCGATCCATGTAAATAGTGTTAAATGGACAGACAAATTACGATTCAACACACTAAAAGTAGAAAACAGTACAACAGTAACAAAAAAATAAACGATAATTCTAGAGCGTCAAGCGAGACAGCTACAGATGGCTACAGTGTGAGAGCAAATCCGGAATGATTAGGTACTTGATTTCCACCCGTACGGCCGTGTGTAAGTAAAGACAGCGATAACGTGCAAAGGCATGATACAATAAATGCTACTACGTGCTGCATGAATTCTTCGAAGATAAAAATTATTAAAAAATAAAAAATTAGTCTTCTCTTTAACCTCTGAACAGCTGATCGGGTCAATGTCATAGTTATGTGTATGTTTAGATAAATTTGTAATACCCTTTCAGGGTGCATGTACCCTACATACATTTTCCATCTGTAATCTGTATTGTACATGTTATATACAAATAAATGAATATGATAATGAAAATGAATATGGACGCCATTTTATACAAGTTTCTTCCTTGAATCGAGTAATATGAGCGGTCCTCCGTCAGCCGGCTAATTCGTCACCTTCTTGCAGCACAACGGTCACATTGCTGGTCAGACGGTCGGCGGCCTCGTCCGCGAACGCCAGGCAGTTCGCGACGTAGCGCAGCCACTTGCTCGCGTCCAGATGCGAGTAGTAGTTCGAGTCTTCTCTCTGCGGAATACCACCAGAGATTAATAATAGTACGCCAATGTTAGTACGCCAACTTTTATACCGACCCAGTGGCTTCTGGACAAAAGAGTCCAAGACTTTGACAGTGAGTACCAAGACGTCAATTAATGTCTATTGCAAGGGGATGAGAACTTAATATTTTCGGCCAGGAAAATGACAATCTCTCGACTGAAAGGGTTAGGCAGGTTTATTTCACATAATCATTATTAATATTTAGGTACTTATTTAATATTTTTATTAAAGCAATGTATGTAACTTGTTATTTCCTAAATAATGTTCTTGTATTTATTTTTTATTTTTCTTTGTATTTTGTAACATGTATAATATCTTAAATTTTTAATATATAAATATACCATATTATCGTACATAAATAAATAAGATTTATATATATTTTTCATTTTTTTTTGTTTTTGTTTTTGATAAGTTAGTAACTAGAGTACTCAATCTGAGTTTAATTTTTATTTATTTTTTTATTTCTTTCTCACAACACACACTGTTAACTCACAATAACTATGAATAGATCTAAACATTTATTTAATACATATTTATTTTCTTATACTTACAGTCTTTCTGTGAGAAGAACAATGCTCTGCCGTCATACAGTCTCGCACTAGTACGGAGAGCACTAATCTACTCACCAAAACAACTCACAAAGTACACAAGTACCTATTTGTTTTGCTATGTATGCTTTGTTTTTTTTGTAAGAATGTAAAAAAAAAAAAAAAAAGTTACAGCGGCCCACACACGACATGATATCGGTGGCGATCTAGGGTGTGTGCGCTTGCTGTGTGCGCTTGGAGTAGTGTACTCAAACGCAGCAGGCCGCTCCAGTTTAACACCTTTTTACACCCTAGATCGCTACCTATATCATGTCTTGTGCAGCCCGCTTAAGCGTTATATCGTAGGAGACTACTCAATTAAACGTAAAAATCAAACAAATGCCTTTTCCTCGGTTTCTATCCGAAGAACAAATCACGTTTTGAATGTTACCTCCTCATGTGTTCAATAATGGGCTCTCTACTCACGATGCAACCTGACTTGCAATCTGTCGCTGCAACTCATAGAAGGCAGGTTGCCTTGCAACCGCTAGAGAAGGACGGAACAGGAAGATAGACAGACAAATCGCGAGACAGATTGCATCGTGGCAGAGCCGATAAGACTCACCCAGAACGCGGAGAGCGCGGTGGGCGTGCACAGGTCGACGAGTGGCTTGAACGAGCTCTGTAGCACCGCGAGAGGCGGCAGCAGGCCGGGGCCGGCCGCGCCCGTCAAACTGCGACACGGCGCGGGAATACATGAGGACTCACCCAGAACGCGGAGAGCGCGGTGGGCGTGCACAGGTCGACGAGTCGCTTGAACGAGCTCTGCAGCAACGCGAGCGGCGGCAGCAGGCCGGGGCCGGCCGCGCCCGTCAAACTGCGACACGGCGCGGGAATACATGAGGACTCACCCAGAACGCGGAGAGCGCGGTGGGCGTGCACAGGTTGACGAGTCGGTTGAACGAGCTCTGCAGCAGCGCGAGCGGCGGCAGCAGGCCGGGGCCGGCCGCGCCCGTCAAACTGCGACACGGCGCGCGAATACATGAGGACTCACCCAGAACGCGGAGAGCGCGGTGGGCGTGCACAGGTCGACGAGTCGCTTGAACGAGCTCTGCAGCAGCGCGAGCGGCGGCAGCAGGCCGGGGCCGGCCGCGCCCGTCAAACTGCGACACGGCGCGGGAATACATGAGGACTCACCCAGAACGCGGAGAGCGCGGTGGGCGTGCACAGGTCGACGAGTCGCTTGAACGAGCTCTGCAGCAGCGCGAGCGGCGGCAGCAGGCCGGGGCCGGCCGCGCCCGTCAAACTGCGACATGGCGCGGGAATACATGAACCATAGAGTAACTTATACAGATATAGGGACATACTCTTTGCACTTCCCACTCATATTAGGTAGGAATGTGAAAGTATGTGTGTTTATGGGTCAATCAACTTTTTTTATCCGCATTTTGAAATTTTTGGTTTTTTAATTTTTCGTTGGTGCTGCACCAAGCGATTAAACCCTCAAACTAAAGAGTCTTCCGTAGCAGGTCAGTTTACGCCGGCCACATATTTTGTTGTACGTGGTCTATCTGTATCTGTATCAGTATAAGTATCACTGGTACTACTCATCTTTAAAAGTTTTGCGTAATCAGTTCAGTATACATTTTTGAAGTAAAACTTCTTGGGGCACGGGGGTAAAATTTATTTAACCTCTCAACTGTGGGTTATTCATTTATTTGCTTTTCAATTGCTACTAGCCGGGTGCTATCACGAGTGGCTAAGAAATGTAACGGAAATTGGAATCGGTGACGTCAGGGTCGGCTGAAGACTTTTAAATCGCAACTATTTTCAATACGGTTTTTAACTAATCAGATAAGATAATAATACATTCGTACAATAAAGAATGTTAATTAGTGAGAGAAAAACCTGATGAAACGTTAACAAATAAAAATTATTTTAAGCATTCTTCCACGAGTTCTTGATTTCCGGAATGGCCAAGATGGCGCCGCCGCCGCCGCCGCCGCCGCTGGCTGGGACAATCAAAACCAACTAGCATGACTCAAACTACTTCGTTCAACCTCTTTGTTGGAACCGGAACTTATGTTTGACAGCTGTGCGATGCGATCCATACAGTTTGTAAGAAAAGAGTTTCATCAATGTCACACGGGTCGATATGGATTTCTAAAACAAGCAAAGCAATGCATACATTTGAACGAGACGGCTTAAAGACGTGACGTCAGATGGTACATATATAATCTGAGCGAGATGCAAATAGTAGTGACACTATTGAATGAGTTAAGTATATCACCACGAGCGCGACAAATTGTAGATAAGGAATGGTGGGAAATAAATGACATGACGTATTAAAAGCAAGTACAAGTATAAAATAATTTCAAATAATCGGACGTCTGAAACTTAAAAGTAACTTGAAGCAGAGATTGGATCTCAAAATTGGAAATTTAAATCTCTTTTAGTATAGGCAGGTATAGGTGTATAGTATAGGTACCACTTAATGATCTAGCTACTTACAGAAGTTTTACTTCTAACACGTGTACGGTGCTACACGCGTATATTTTTTTTATATCAGGGAAACAGTAGGTAGTCGTTGTACAAAAAAAAGTTGATTGCCCCTTGTATGTTAGTTACTCTTTTACGCTGAAACGGCTGGACGGATTAGGATGAATTAACATACATTTAGCTTAACATCTACTCATTGGGTACTTATAAAAAATACTTTTCTATTGTTATCTGCCATTGAACGTCTATGATTGTGGACATGGTTTATGTATGGTCACAGCTGACCAATTTTGAGGCTCCATACCCAGTAGACAGACAAATCAGAGACACAACACGGTCAAGACACGAGAAAGATACGCAAGACAAAGTATGAGAAAGTAACAAGTACGTATACAGTATGCTTTCTTGTTGTCTCAGTCTCGTATCTTGAATGTATCTGCCCCCTTATTCGCTAACTCAGTGATGATCACTCAATGATGATCCGTAAAAATTAAGAAGTTATTGTCGTCGTTCAATTATCGTGTAACCAAAGGATATCAAAATAAGTCGGATAATGGGGCCAATTCTCTAGGACACACTCACTAAAATTACTTGACAATATTAGCTCCGACGCTCTTACGCGGTTACCATAGATTCCATTTTCGAACTCACTTTTGAATTAGTTCGTCAGTACATTAAAATAATTCAAAAGTCAGTTCGAAAATGGAATCTATGGCGTCCGCATAAGAGTTGTCAAACTTAATATTGTCAAGTAATTTTAGTCAGTGTAACCTAGAGAATCGACCACATTATTAGCCGACTTATTTTGATATCCTTAGATTACAGGATAATTGAACGACACCAATGGCTTCTTAATTATTCCGGATCATCATTGAGTGATCATCACTGAGTTAGCGAATACGGGGGCTGACTTGACTTTCCAGTGGGGATTCCTCCTTAGGCAGTTATTCAATCGTATTGTACGTGACACAGGGGGCTGGCGCATCGTCGCAGGATTGAAAAGATGAAGGGTTTCTCATTGAAAGATATGTAAAAGTAAATATGTTTACACATACCTATTACCACAGAGGTGTATCACATGGGGAGGGGTTAGCTTCGGGTGAGATCGCCGGACCTGAAAGCATACGAGCGCCTGAGTACAGCCTATTCTATCCTATCGATGTACGATGACGGGCCGCCATTGCTTTAGTGACAGTTTTCAGCTGCCTCCGCAGCGGCTGACCAATCACATCTCTCTATGTTACCTCGTCCTCCGCCGTAAATTGGTGAGTTGTGTTTCAAAGGAAAATGTATCTATGCGCTCTCCACTGGATAAGTGCTCCCTGTATCCCACAAAGCTTTATAAACCATGCTTAATATAGTCGGTGATAGAGAATGGTTCAATCTTACTCGCAACTGAGTTAGGCCTGTACACCTCGGAAATACATTTACACTTTAAATTTGGGGCTTGTAAGATATATTCAGTGTCGGTTTCGGCTGACATTTTGACGTGTATCTTATCAAATCATCGTAGTTAGCCTCCAACAATTTATAGCCAGGGGAGGCAGTTGCTCGCGTCCGAAGGAAATACTTGGAACTACAGCTCTTCCCGTCCATTCCGGGCAGTGCTAACAAGCGACAAATCAACACTACTAACATTTCCGGGCAGTGCTAACAAGCGACAAATCAACACTACTAACATTTCCGGGCAGTGCTAACAAGCGACAAATCAACACTACTAACATTTCCGGGCAGTGCTAACAAGCGACAAATCAACACTACTAACATTTCCGGGCAGTGCTAACAAGCGACAAATCAACACTACTAACATTTCCGGGCAGTGCTAACAAGCGACAAATCAACACTACTAACATTTCCGGGCAGTGCTAACAAGCGACAAATCAACACTACTAACATTTCCGGGCAGTGCTAACAAGCGACAATCAACACTACTAACATTTCCGGGCAGTGCTAACAAGCGACAAATCAACACTACTAACATTTCCGGGCAGTGCTAACAAGCGACAAATCAACACTACTAACATTTCCGGGCAGTGCTAACAAGCGACAAATCAACACTACTAACATTTCCGGGCAGTGCTAACAAGCGACAAATCAACACTACTAACATTTCCGGGCAGTGCTAACAAGCGACAAATCAACACTACTAACATTTCCGGGCAGTGCTAACAAGCGACAAATCAACACTACTAACATTTCCGGGTTCTCGAACGAGTATCTGTCCAAATACAATGAAATCTACAAAACGCCCATAACCACCCAAAGGTCCGGTTCATCCAGTCCACTTTCCATAGTATTTTCCATGTTTTTTCACAGGCTTTGACCTTTATGTGGGTAGGTTGAGAATCGCGGGCCGTGGACTTTGGACGGACCTTTGAGTGGTTATTCAAGAAATTGATTGTAGTTATAGCCAATACCTGTTCGAGGAGAACACTCTCGGCCGTCGCCGCTGACTCGGTGAGCTGTAGCTCCCCGCTGCGCAGTAGGGCCGCGCCCGCCGGCCGGCCCCACACCCAGATAGGCACTCGGCCCGACCTGCGGGCACACAAACACATACCCTTCAGACTAAAACAGTGGTCACTTTACTACCAATCACAATATTAATAAACGCGATGGAAGAAATGAGTAGCACTTATCTGACTCTACTCTCGGAGTAAAAGAGTCTTACTCTTATCTTACAGAGCTGCCTGGCAGGTGGCCCACCTGAAATGCCTCGCGGTCTCCATGAGGCTGTAGCCGAGCACGGAGCCGGGCACGACGAGGGTCTACGTCGCCGGGCCTGGGCAGAACTACCAGGGGCACAGAGCTTCCTAGCAGGTGGCCCACCTGAAATGCCTCGCGGTTTCCATGAGGCTGTAGTCGAGCACGGAGCTGGGCACGATGAGGGTCTCCCCGGCGGTGAGCATGAACGCGTCGGAAGTGCCGTTGATGCAGGTGATGCGCCAGTGCGGGCAGTCGCACCGCTCTAGCTCGCGCTTCCAGTCGCCGGGCCTACGCAGAACACGGAAAGATTAAGCGGCGTCCAAATGTTATTTTATAGCGCGGCCACTCTCAGCTCCTCGTCCTGCTACTCGTACTAGTCCTCGCACACTCGCGCGAGTAGTGTGGCCACGCATCTCTTCTTCGCGAATATTTGGTAGATAATCGCAAAAAGCCGACAAGGCGGCAGCGCGAGTGGCCACACCACGCTGCCTCGTTTCCTCGTCACTCACCATGCTACTCGACGAGTAATATGGCCGCGCCATTACGGAGGTATCATTTCGTATCAGCGTCGTCGGAGATAATCGGACATGTTCGGTGTTGCGGTGGTACAGGTACGCTTCGATCCATCGCGAGATTCGTTGAGTCGTTTGTTACGCTCCGTTCAATGACGTGACGGAAGCATCCAGAGTTTTGGATCGCTATGCTGATACGGAACGGAATAAGCATATCTGGACTTACTAATGAACAGTTTTGTTCCGTGATGTCTTCAGATACAAAATAATAGTGTACGGATTGCTAACAAGGGCAAAAAATGCGGGGCGTAATGGCAATCAGTTTTCAAGCCAAATTAGCCGCCGAAAGCCAAATACGGCATTTTCCGCCCTTGGGAGCCATTGATACATAATTTGTAGTCGTGTTTCATAAGAAATTCGTACGCCAGGTCTAGTACAGTCGCGATTTCGTCCAGTTATACTGGGATAGGGACTACAATCGTTCTATACATATTGGTTTACACAACAACTTGCTTTTGGCTTGAATATAGCTGTACCATCGGAATCTCTCGGTTTTCTTGAAGAAGCGAACACACTAAATTACCAGGCGTTCATAACTTCAAAGGAGCCCCACGTCCACTTACCGTAGGAACATATTCAAATCGGGCGGCAGCGTCGGGTAGTACGGCTCTCTGTACTCAAACGCGAAGAGTAAATCATGGCGCTTGGGGAACGCGTGATGCAGTAACGCCATGGCGACCGTCCGACCCTTGCCGACAGCGGAGTTGGCGAAACTGAACGTGAGCACTTTCATGTTCTGCAATGAGAGTGGAGATGGCTTTAAAATGTGCACGACTTATGCTATAAGGCAATGGATAAGATTTGCCAAACTCCCACAAACCCCGGAAAAAACAAATAGGTTCAGAATTTTCAGCATAAAAGAGTAGGTAACAAAAAATAACCGGCCAAGTGCGAGTCGGACTCGCGCACGAAGGGTTCCGTACCATTATCTATAAAAAACCGCAAAAAAAAAATGTATGGGAGCCCCCCCTAAATATTTATGCGTCTACCTGCTACCATTATCAATATCGAGCAAAAATGAGCAAAAAAATCACGTTTGTTGTATGGGAGCCCCCCTTAATATTAAATTTCTTTTGATTTTTAGTATTTCTTGTTATAGCGGCAACAGAAATACATCATCTGTGAAAATTTCAACTGTCTAGCTACCACGGTTCATGAGATACAGCCTGGTGACAGACAGACGGACGGACGGTCGGACAGACAGCGAAGTCTCAGTAATAGGGTCCCGTTTGGCACCTCGGGTACGGAACCCTAAAAACCAGCCTTATACTTAAGGTTGTAATAAATACATGTAGCCCATTAATGTCCCCACCACAGGCATTACACGGTTGTAACATGTAGTAAACTTTCGGGCTCTATCTCTATACATATAAATACATCGAGGTCATAGACGAGGAGGGCTTCAAAGATTTATTGATGGTTGAAATAATCATCCCATTCAAACATCCCAACAAACACCCAAGGTAGATAAAGTATACACGCCCATACTGATAAGATAGCAAGTTTATAGTGTTTGATTATAAAATTGCCACGCCTTTGTATTTATATGTATGCTGCTTACTGTATTGTAGATGTGTTGTGTTAGTTTGCTTGATAAAGATTTTTAGGAAATGTGCAAGTTTGTGGAAATTTGGCGATCGGATGACTTAGGAAGCGATTATAGACGACTATCGATGTCTGCTTTCAATATTACGCATATTGATAGAAACGATATCTCCCAATATTGGTGAATATGCTGACGAATCAAGCAGTCCATACCTTGCAAATAACCTGTAGCCCTTTCACCTTCCCCGGCAAGTCTTTGTCCTTGTTGGGCAGCAGCGGCCTTCTCCTGGTACTTGGGCCTCCGTCTGTGAGCCATAGCTCGCCGACGGCCGTTAGTGGCACGTCGTACGCTCCCAGCAGTAGGTTGCGTTGGCTGCATTCCTGGTACCAAAAGATAAAAAAAAATAGTGCGATGCTTCTGGTGTCAAAACCAACTAAACATCCTTGATGACAAACTTGAAATTCAGCTTTTGACAATCTTTTACATATTAATGAATTTTAATTCCCGACATTATTTTAATATCCATTGTTTTTGTCAATTTTATTGTAATTTTTTATCATTTATTGAATTTTAACTTCTGACATTATTGTACTATGTACAAATGATACTTTATTTTCTGTTGTGGACAATTATAGTATTGATCCCGATTTTATTTAATATGATTGATTGAGCTAAACAATTAATATGATTGATTGAGCTAAACAATGTATTTCCTTGACATGTAATGACAATTATGAATATATCTTATATCTTTTGTGTGCAAGCCATAGATTTAATTCAAATACACTATTTTAATTAGTTGTCTTGTGTCGCATCCAGCATCGCGATGCATCGGTCTCCCAGTACGTATGTTAGTTGTGTCGCATCCAGCATCGCGATGCATCGGTCTCCCAGTACGTATGTTAGTTGTGTCGCATCCAGCATCGCGATGCATCGGTCTCCCAGTACGTATGTTAGTTGTGTCGCATCCAGCATCGCGATGCATCGGTCTCCCAGTACGTATGTTAGTTGTGTCGCATCCAGCATCGCGATGCATCGGTCTCCCAGTACGTATGTTAGTTGTGTCGCATCCAGCATCGCGATGCATCGGTCTCCCAGTACGTATGTTAGTTGTGTCGCATCCAGCATCGCGATGCATCGGTCTCCCAGTACGTATGTTAGTTGTGTCGCATCCAGCATCGCGATGCATCGGTCTCCCAGTACGTATGTTAGTTGTGTCGCATCCAGCATCGCGATGCATCGGTCTCCCAGTACGTATGTTAGTTGTGTCGCATCCAGCATCGCGATGCATCGGTCTCCCAGTACGTATGTTAGTTGTGTCGCATCCAGCATCGCGATGCATCGGTCTCCCAGTACGTATGTTAGTTGTGTCGCATCCAGCATCGCGATGCATCGGTCTCCCAGTACGTATGTTAGTTGTGTCGCATCCAGCATCGCGATGCATCGGTCTCCCAGTACGTATGTTAGTTGTGTCGCATCCAGCATCGCGATGCATCGGTCTCCCAGTACGTATGTTAGTTGTGTCGCATCCAGCATCGCGATGCATCGGTCTCCCAGTACGTATGTTATTTTAATGGGACCTTTGTCATTTTACAAGCATCTAATTGGACACAACACACACAGGGATCTATACTATAATGTGTAACATTTTTTAATAAAAGCAACTCAATAGACAAGGTAATGTTTTACAGGGAAAAAACGTCAGGATAATTTATTTATTGCTGTATTTTATGAATCAGTTAGTCATCCCAACAACAGGATATAATAATGGTCAAAATCCGATTCATGGTTACGGAGAAACACGAAGACAAACATATATACATTCATACACATACAAACATACATACACCCATGAAATTTTGTAAACTCGTTTGGATGCCCTAAAAGACTAACATGTGTGAATATTTTACATTTCTGATAATATTACATACATACGTAAAGAATTGAGAACCTCTCTTTTTTCGAAGTCGGTAAAAAACATTGAAACATACCCAGACAAGGTACTTAAAACAGAGCTAAAGTACTGCCCACTTGAGCCGCTGCCATGCCTTATGGGAAAAGGAGAATGTTGTGTTTTCAAGAATATTAGTGGAGAATATTGCACATTCACATTGCAGTCAATCCACGTTTGCACGTACGGGAAAACCGCAGAAAAGTAAGGAGAGGAGCTAGTCCAACGATACAGTATATTCTACCCATATTCTACCTATATATTCTAATCATGTGGGTGGACTGTACGCATCCTATTCAAGTACCGAAACTACAAAATATCCTATAAAAGTATGCAGTGCATCAGTTCTAAAGCCAGTTTTTATTTAACAACAGGCAGTCCCAGCAAGTAGCAGGGCCACAGCCGGCCACAGCAGGTCGCACTCACATCGTACTGTGTGAGCTCCAGAGGCACGAACGACAGCTTGTAGTTGGTGACGAAGAGGCTGCCGAAGCGTCCGCGGTCGCGGTCGCTCAGCGGCGTCAACATCACCACACTGTGAGCTGCGCCGACCACCAGCTCGCCTGCAAACCAACAAACTCTTGAATAAAACGGTTTTATATCGAGGGCCATGAATCACTCGCGTCGCTCAGGATTCTAATACTAGAATCACTCATTATCACTACGCTCGTGAGATAGTATTACTTCACTCATAAGGGAACGTACCCATACGTGTCAAGTTTAGGGGGGAGGGGGTCAAGTTTAGGTTTTTCGTCACGTAGTAGTCATATACTACGGCTGGTCACCGAGGGGGGGAGGAGGGTACAAAATGTAAATAAACTCGCAGTTACGAATTTATGTTTTTTATTGACGTCATACCACTTATATTATACCCCATTTTCAAAATATTTTTTGCGATAACATGCCTTCTTCATTTCTATCAAAATCTTTTTTTACAGAAAAACAATCGTCAAACCACAGTCAAGGCCTTGTTCACGCGATCTTCATTACACATATACATATTCTTACGCCTATTTCCCGAAGGAGGGGTAGGCTGAGACACTTGCTATGATCTTCATTAATACCAGGGGGGGTGTCACTTCACTGAGTAGGTATCTACTTACCGCTCGGCTCTCGGTGCGCGCGCTAGCCGCGTGAAAACAATGACGCCGAAAACAACCGAGTGCGAGTCGCAACCCCGCGTGATCGGCATCGTGTTAGCGGTGTCTAATGGAATATGAACGCTCGTGTCATAAGTTTCAATTTCGCATGCGAGCAATAAAGGTCTTTCAGTAAGCAATTTTTTGTACCTAAACTTGACTTTTGTTCGGGAGTGAACCTTCTGACGTAGTACTATTAGTTATTCTGTGTTAGTACCTAAGCCGTGCGTATCCGCTGCGACATGTTTTCGAACACCTTTTAGGCCACGCCACTAATCGGTTAGCAAAACAATGTTAGGATGTTAGAAAACACGAAAATATGCCGCAGCGGACACGGCTTTACAATAACAAATACATACAGGCATATACATAGCTTCTGGCCCCACACTAGGATAACCTGTGTCGTGGGAACCAGAAACAGCGACATCACAAACATGTAAACATCCAAGACCTGGGGTTTTTTTCTCCCAGCCGGGATTCGAACCCGGGACCTCTCGCATGGTAGGCAGATGCGCAACCGCTGCGCCACAGAGGCCGAAAGTATAATAAATAAAGCAGTACAGTAAGTTTCACTTAGACCTTCAAACGGGTCTATATGAGCACCGGACCAGAAAGTTTTCTAAATCTCTTATAATTGACCATGAAATGAATACTTTATGAGTTAGTATAAAAAGTATACTATTTAAGGCTTACTTAAAAAAAAATAGGGCCATGCCTTGCATGTCTGGTCTCAGCATTGCAAAATATAAATTCTAGCCTACCTTTCTTCCACACACCCATGGCAAAGGTCTAGTCACCAATAAGCCGTCACTTCCTTCCTTTAACTAACCATAAAGCCACCTGTAGTGAGACATAAATGGTCATACAGTTAAACATTGTGCTCTGAATACTCAATGGATTATCTAACACTTACTATGAATTATGTGCCCGCCACCATGTTTAGGACAAGGTGAGACTGTGTTTGTTATTTTATCAATAGTGCATTTTTTTTCTCTAAGGCCTGTATTAATTACAAACCACTCCCAACTCTGAGAATTATATCAACTGCATGAAAAATACAGATTTGATCGGGGAATCCATAGCTTAGACAACTCTGAGAGCTGTGATCAGTTTATTAATAAGGGCTAGCCTATCTAACATTATTTTTTGTTTCAATTATATTGTTTACATATAATCACCTTCTTAGGCCTATCATTCTTGTCAGAGTAGGATATCACTCTATGAAAATTAAGTGTGATTTGGATTATTATTTTGTTATATTTTGTATTATATCTGTTGTTGTTTAGTAAATCTTTACCAACTTGGTTTGGTTTACAAACTTACCATTGAGAAGCTTAGGCTTCACCTCCTGCAAAACACTATTCCTCTCGGGAGTACTCTGGAATAAAAGTGTGGATGTTAAAATTTAATAAGAAGATAAGCAACAGGAAAGTAAGTTGTAGATTATACCATAGGTGTATATTAGTGTAATAGCGATTAGCGATGGATGCCTAAAGCAAAATCTGTGCTATCAATCACACAGCCAAAGGAGGTAATCGGTGTATATCAGTGTTGCTGTAGTGGCAACAGATATACACATTCTAAAATAAAAGGTTTGTTCGATAAAGCCTGCTGACGGATAGACAGATGGACAGCGGAGGCTTAGTAATAGGGTCCCGTTTTTCACTCACTGGAACTGTACAGAACAAAACCTAACTCATACCTTAGAATACTCATACATTACTCTCTGGCCCTGTAAGGGTTATCAAGGGCCTGATTACAATAATAGCAAATTATTTATGACATTGTTTGTGCACTGATATGGAGTTATAGTAAGGCATGTTTAAGACTATAGTCTACTATCAACCAGTATTCTTAGCATAGCACTTTTTACTCCCTCTCGATGTCAAGAGAGACATCGTCCATCTCCCTCTCAACATAGAGTGGGAGTAAAAAGTGCTATGCTAAGCATACTGATGTTAATTAATAATTGGTCTCACTCAGTAGCAACTTACCATTTAAATTTTCATGTGTATGTCGGTGGCCGATCATAGAATTGGGCACATCATGATGTTGTGCCTCGCCAATTCATGATATGCATAAGCCATTACTGGGCATGATATGGCGGGTTTTAATGAAAATATGTTTTTTTTAAAGCATTTTTATTCAGCACTACATGATGTTTTTAGCTGCGCTTGCCCCCATAGTCTACACCTAAGCTACCACAGTGTTTGCCTTAAGAGATTTCACTGTTTCATGCTATTTCACGTTTGGGGACATCATGATGTGCCCAATTCTATGATCGGCCGCCAACATGTACATAACCCTGGACTGAAACCAGGGTCAAAGAACTGTATAATACCCACGGACAAGATACATCAAGGTAGAAACATACCTTAGGAGATACATTTATGTAGCTCTTGAAGTTCTGTACCAACTTTTTCTCATTCATTGTAGTCAGTAAGGCCTGCTTTGATGACCCACTTTGTTGCCTCTCTGACACCAATTTATTTGCTAACCAGCTCAGACCTTTGTACAGGCATCACAGGAAAAGCTAAATTAATTAAATTAGCTGTAAGCCACATGATAATATACCAAATTCACATGGAGTTGATAACATTACTCTGCCTCCGAATAAGTTTAGATTACACCTTTATTTCATATGTGGGACCCCACAAGTTGATTATAAATAACAAGGAAACACACACGAGTACGCAATTACTCCGAAAATAGCACAATGAGCTGCATATTTCAAGATAGAGTACAAAATAAATAATTTGCAATATTCACAACCACACAACGAACGACAGGACAGGGACAGATAGACCTAGAGTTGAGGCGTATATACTAGAACAGGTACAAAAACTAGGTATTTTTCAATACTAGCCCGTACCTGATCCGCAAACGTATGGACTAGATACAACGAGTATCAAATTTCGAGTACCGAGTATATCGAGTATCTAGTATCAGTAATACCAAGTCTCGGGTATCGATACGCGTAACGCGTGCTAATACGCGTAAGGCGTGCTAATACTCGTACACCGGGACTTGTTCTCAACGTTCCAATCCAAGTATTCGGGGGATTTCGGAATGATTCGGAAATGTCCGGCGTTGCTCGTCAGCAGCCGTGCTGATCCTGCGTTTCGTACGTTTCATTGTAGGCGGGTGTGGGTTGGTATATATTGCTATCTCTTTTTCGCCTCATAATGAGTGAAAAAGACATCTTCTTTTCGCGAAATCGAACTTCACAAAAAAGGAGGTCGTTGAATCCAGTAATAAACGAGTGATTGTATACCTATGTATTTTGTGCTTCGTACGTTTTTCCATAAGCGGGTGGGATTGCGTGTATATTACTATCTCTTTTTCGCTTCATGATGAGTTACAAGGACAGGACATTGTCTATTTGCCAAATCGAACTTCAGAATCACGAAGGTGGTTGTATCTAGCACCGTAACTAGTGCTAGCGGATGAATTATATTGACACCTCGCCGAGTTTATGTTGTTGCGAATCAGGTGTTCGTTTAATTATTCGGGTAATAATACTTTCGAGTTTTAACGTTTTTACTTCTTTTCTTGCTCAAATAAAGGTAAGTATCTAGAATGCGTTTCACCAAATTAATAGTTTCGTTGTCGAAGTACTGACATAAAAAAATAAAACAAAAGAACAAAAAAATGAAAAAATATAATAATATTAAAAAATATAAGTACCAAAAAATATAATTCTAAGAATTTCGATGATGCTATGGAAGTAAGATTACGATTTTAATACATTATATCACTTTATCAATCACCAACGTATTGTTATTATTTGCGTTAAGCTGCTGGATGGCGCTTTCCATAGAGTTTTATTGATTTAAGACGCTTCTTCGACAACCAAAGCCCTCCTTTGGCGAGTAGCGTGTTTATCGATATTATTTTATGGGTTCGTACACGCCATCTGTTGGCAAGTAGCATGTAGATATCTTAGTTCTTCTTTATGATACTAGGTAGAGCTACTTTGTTTGGAGCTATATTTTTTATAGTTTGGACCGATTAAGTGAACCAAAGTTTGGTTCACTTAATCGGTATAGTCTCCTAAGGACATAGGCCAAACAAACTAACAATGGAGAACAATAGATGCTGGAAGGAGAGCCCTATCTAGTTATTGTTAACCGACTGCATTCGTTTCATTGTCTTTATTTAAATCACTATCGTTTATAAGTTTATTTTCACGTTCGTTTAGTTTATGTTTTAATTACGTCCGTCACAACTGTCGATTGTCCTTGTGCCACCCCGGATGGGAAAGCTATGGTATGTTTGTTGAGTGGTTATCACTGGTATTGTCCTAAGCTGTAAGACGTGACTTTACTTAGTACTTTACGACGTTACTACAGGACTAGGGAGGGGCCCCCTGATACTAGGACTAGGTGATACTCGAAGAACAGGTATTTGGATCAAGTATTTTTGAAGACTAGGAACAGTTGGACTAAGTACCAAATTTACCTAGTACGACTCATCTCTAGAACAGTCAGTGCTGCCATATTATTATTTTTTAAATGCCAAACTGCACTGCAGGCAGTCATAGATGGGCAAACACCAGCGTGATCAGGTTTTAATATGATATATTTTTAAAACACCTTAATTTTCCCATATTTACACAAGTTATGGTGGAAAAATATGTGTAAATATGGGAAAATAAAGGTGTTTACAAAGATATTGAATTGAAACCTGCACAGGTCAATAGAAGACTATTAGACCAACAATTTATGTCATTAGTAAAATAGACCTAAAGTGTCACATAAGCGAGATATTAGAGTGAACCCAGTAAAAAATGGCAGCATCTATCAAAAATAGTCACCCCTGTCAACAAAGTGACATCAGTCAAAAATGTTAAGTAACATTATCACCAAGTCTTACGATTTAATAATTTTGAAAAAAAAAAGCTTTTGGCACTCTAAAATCTCAAATATTTCGCTTATGTGACACTTTAGGAAAAAAATCCTCATGACATAATTTGTATGTCTAATAGTCCTACATCGATTTGTGCAGGTTTCAATTCAATATCTTTGTAAAACACCTTAATTTTTCCATATTTACACTTATTTCTCCACCAAAATGGAAGGTTTTGGAATAATTCTGGAAGGATATCGGAATTATACGGAAAAGTGGAAAAATTCCGGAAGATTGCCCATCTCTGGACACAAGTCGCTTCCCACACAAGCGACCGCCAGTGTTTCCACGGAATGAGTGTCATCCCGCCCGGCCTCTTGCCATCGTCCCACGATATTCTTGATGGTTCCTTAAAAATAATAAACTAGCCATCTTTTGCACAAGTCGATTTTATTTTACATAGTTGTTTGTTTCTGTGCGACTTCTGTGGGCGATTTCTTTTAGAAAACCATACTGTAGTTTGCACGATAAAGTGCGATTTTACTTAGACTTGCAACACCAACGTGAGCCATAGACAATTCCAATATGGCGACATGACATATTAAGCGACTAAACCTGAAAGTATACATTTGACATCACGTTATATGTTGCTCTCTTTCTAACTCATTGTAGAGTAAGTCAAGTCAAACGACTCAAACCATATATCACTTTATCTTCGGTATATTTGTTTCAACAGCGTTATAAATTTACTCATTTACTCAAATAGTTCAAATAAGTATGTACATTCATTCATTTGATTTGAGATTGTGAGTTGAAAAAAAAATTGAAATGTGCATGTCTCAAAAAATGGCGATTGATAAATTTTTGTACAAATACGTTGTTTGAAAGCCTCAATCTAGCAGCACACATTTGAAACATATTATATATTTGTTGTTAGATCTAGAAATATCCTGAATCATGGCAGATGCTCTGTTGGAACGAAGACCAGCGGCTCGCTTCTTTTGCCATCGATGTAACGTTGAATTTGAAGATGTTTTGCAGGTAAAAATCAATATTATCTGTTATTTCAAGTAATAAACGTGATTAGTTTGGACCTAGTTGTGTATATTTCTACTGTAGAAGGTCAAGGTCACGTCTCGTGATGTCCAGCCAGTGTTCCACGGAAGATGGTTCGGTTGGCCAATGAGGAAGACTAACGTCAGTAGTGGAACCCAGCCGTCTTCTGGTACGGTAGTGTACTGTACTGTACTGTATGGTATGGTGACTACCCATGTTGCGTATTTCGTTCAGTTACGTAGGTCCCTGACTACTTGTATATGTATAGACTGCCGCAGGATATCACCAATTTTGCACAAAATAAATACATCACTGTACCAATGGGATGTTGATATCCGCCTGCAAGTCATTTACGCATTGGCTATAAAACTATAACTATAATTGGTAAACAACAATACTTCCTTTTGTTGACTTTACAATTATTTACTGTAAAGTCAACAAAAGCAAGTATTGTTGTTTTATTAGGGTTCCGTACCCGAAGGGTGCCAAACGGGACCCTATTACTGAGACTTCGCTGTCCGTCTGTCCGTCCGTCCGTCTGTCACCAGGCTGTATCTCATGACCCGTGGTAGCTAGACAGTTGAAATTTTCACAGATGATGTATTTCTGTTGCCGCTATAACAACAAATACTAAAAATCAAAAGAAATTTAATATTAAGGGGGGCTCCCATACAACAAACGTGATTTTTTTTGCTCATTTTTGCTCGATATTGATAATGGTAGCAGGTAGACGCTTAAAATGTTCACAATATATTGAGTATATTATTTACTTAAAAAATAAATAATTAAATTAAAATTAAATTAATATTTAGGGGGGGCTCCCATACATTTTTTTTGCGGTTTTTTATAGATAATGGCACGGAACCCTTCGTGCGCGAGTCCGACTCGCACTTGGCCGGTTATTTCATTCAATCACAATTTGAAGATAATTTTACACATAATCTTTGCTCAGGGTTAAGAAATCCCCTTCCATATGACTTAAAGAAGCAAGGCAACAAATTGCTAGTCATTGCATTGTGAGTAGGGCCTTTTATACAATGGAAAATCACCTGCACTTAGAGTTTGTAACTACTACCTTTGATATTGATTTACACTGCTGCGCTTACCATAAACACACTATGTTCTGGATAGTGTGTTTATGGTTAAGTGTTGCAGCATAGGTATCAGCTTCTACCAATTAATAAATATAGTTTGTAAACTGACTTAAACAGTCACACACATCCAAGTAACATAATAATAAATTGCATATTTTACATTGCTAGGCATTTAGATGTTTCAACAAACTGGTTTGTGCTTTCCAGGACTACATATGCCCATTCTGTGCCGGCGGATTCATAGAACTGTTGGAGAGTGAAGCGGACGGCTCGGGTGCCTCAGATGATGTTAGCGAAGCAGATATGAGCAATTTAGATGACTCAGATGAAATGCACCAGGTTTGTTGTTGTTGTGACGTTGCTAAATTGTTATCATTAAGTAGCTTTTGTTATGCTCTAAGATCGCTGACACAAATTACGACAAAAAAAGCTGCCCTTCAAGCTTACTGTGCGTTTTTCCAGTCACGAGTGCTTTATGGACTAGCAGTATGGGGAGGTAGCACCAATACCAATAGGGTTTTTATCTTACAAAAGAGGGCTATTCGTATTATAAATAACTTAGGATCATCTCAGGAGTCTTGTAATTTTCTATAACTTTTTAATTATTTGGTCCGTGTTTCGATATAAATTCTGTAAAGTTGTTTCTCTGTTGTCACCAATCGGTGTCAATCGATTCGGTCGATCGGATTATCTAATCTGTGTTGAGTACGCATTTTAGTACAACTTTTTTTTTTATTGGTTGCGTTTAGAATCGATCTCTGTCAGCCTCAATGGTAGTGAAACTGGTTAGTGACAGCAATTTTTTTTCCTTTGCACTGGCAACAAAATTAAAAAGTTACTTTTAGTCCCTAGGGACTAAATGACCTACTTTAGTCCCTGCTTGCCGGGACTAAAGTAGCTCTTTTTGAATAGATGTGATGAAAAGTAGTTTTGCGTGACAGGCAGTGGGTGGGCCCGCTGCCGAAACTAAGGTATTAAACATTTCCTCACAATTTTTGTCTATCAAGTATCAACATTTGTATTGATTTTTCAGTTCGCCATTCATCCGATGTTAAACGACCTAGCATTTCTGATGTCCGGCGGCCGATTACGGTGAGTGTGTGAATAGAATTGAAATGAGGGTTTATCGTAATGGGTCTGTTCGAAGGGTTGATGCTGGTGTGGGGGTGGTACAATTAGGTTAGGTAGTAAATTTAAAATGAACGCCAACCTGGAATGATAGGAAGGATGAGGACTTACGGAATGTTGTTGGATGAGATGCTGGAACTGGTAATTCACTTCACTGTTTCTTGTGATTGTTTCATCTTGCGCGATATTGAAATATATATTGACGAGGAAGCTTCACGTTCAGATGTTGAGTATTTTTGCGAAAGTAATGGTGGATGATTGAAATGAATGGATCAAGGAATGGACGGGAAGTGAATGGGAATGACAGAAAAAAGGAAGTGGCGCTTTTATAGTTATGAATACTGAACAGTGTGCAATAAAGAAAACCATTGAAGATTAATTTTAAGCAATCAATTAGTTTTGCCCGCCTGACTGAGTCATCATTGCAACTGGCGTAGGCAATTATAGTGTACTGTGTAGGTACTCACTCCGTATACAAGTATTTAGTTTCGATACTACTATACTATACTGATTTCAAAGAGTGAGCTGAGCTCTGATAACGTTCTAGTCAAAAAATAACTTGGCGGATTTAACAATAGGATTGGTGCGAGTATATCGTATTGCTTCGTGCGTCAACTAGATTTTCAGACAAACATCAACCCTGAACTATTGACCATTAAATAGATGCACAATTCCACACGAGCTGCACAGGACCGGGGAGATTGGCGCTATAGAGAAGAGGTCTGTGCCCAGCAATGGGTCGATTTGGGCTGAGGATGATTAAAATTCTGCCCATGTTTAGTCAGTAATTCATTCAAAACTCCGTTTTGCGTGACAGTAGGCTAGCCCATCACCACTACATTAATGAATTATTGTTATTTGCGTTTATTAATGTCATTTCTATCATGGTACCAGGGGCTCAGGGCGACCGGAGAGTTTGCTCGAGCAGCTGGTGTGGACAATAGGCGGCGGCGGCGGCAACACGGGCGCTATCACAGCCGGCTCGCCATTCGTGCTGGTCGGCGCGCCCGGAGACTACGTATTCGGCGGGGAAGGTGGGCACTTAGTCTTTAACCATCTTATGGCACTTGAGTGACGTTTGCGGGCGCTAGTTCTACGCAACTTAATGCAACGAACTTATGAAAAAGCGTTAGTTCCAATTTGTCACCGCGTGCAAAAAGACAGTTTGAAAGCTGCACGCCGCGTTTGTCTACCTCCGCTGTCGTCGTCACGTCATCGAGAACATTTATGGTAAATGTCTCAGCGCCGTCAAGGCTTAGTCGCCTTTATTATGGCCGTTCTTGCTGAAATGACTGCGACAGCGAAGGTAAACAAACGGCCGTACCCTACGGCTGAGTTACACGAAACAATATTTTTAAGCAAATGCTTAGCATTAGAAATAAATGACAATCCTACGGGACCCTCGCCAATAAAATAGTTAAGTGCCAACTTTTTCAAAATAGTTTCGTACAACTCAGGGACAGTCTGTTACAAACGCCTTAGACCCGTTTTTCCTCCCTCGGACTTCAAAAAATCCTTGCTTAGTGCCTAGATGTAAGAGGTAGAAACAACTTACTACCTCCCTCGTTAGTGTAGATTGATGTTAGGTCTTGAATTACGTCAGCTTTGTAAGTATGTAACTTACCTCACGTTATGGGGATGCGATGGCAACACTGCTGCGGATGTTGTCCTGTTTAGGAGCACTTGTCAACACATATAAATATGCATTGGCAAGTATAAATAGGATGTTTTATCGCTATGGGCGCCATCCTTGGCGAATTGCCGACAGATTTGCCGAGCGTTACCTATCAGCCATCTAAAACATTCTAATAAAGATTGCTAATCACGTTCAGCGCGATTACATGATGGCAAATTAAAAACCTAGTATAATGGCGACACCGACGTTATTTCTGTCCTTCATACAGGATTCAAAGACCATGTGGTTAAATAGGATGACAAAGTACCAAGTCAACTCGGTGGCCCCATTACAAAGTCATGTTTACAATGCACTGTTTATTGATATCTTGACGTATTGTGGCGCCCAGGAGTGTCCGGCCTGAGCAGTGTCCGCGTATTCTGGGCAGCACTGGGATGCTAGACCAGTAAACTTGGATACCAACTTGGTTGGTAAGTGTCACGACCCTGGCGCTGCGTTCCCTTCACTGGAACTAGTCGGTGTGTGATGATATGAGAGACATGCTATAGACGTTGTTGAGATAATGTTCCTTTAGGTCCATTATGATCAGTTCCTATTTTGTCAGGTTTTTGTGCAAATACCACAAAAAACAAGGACCAACTTTCACTCTTTACCATTACCACCAACTTTCTCTCTCTAGACTTCATGCATAACTCAATGGGGCCCAAGAGTTTCGAGATTTTTTAAATAAAAAGCATAACATGGGAAATAGAAGCTGGTCGCTCGTTCTAGTAGATTGTAGACCCTGACATGGTCATAATGGACTTAAAGGGTGACGTCCGTAAATATTAGATCCATAGCAATAAGTATAGCTATTATTCTGTCTTCTATAAGACATCTCCGTTCCCCTGTAGTACCCTCTACTTTCCTCTATAATATGACAAAATCTGATTATTATTAAAATGGCTCAATGTCCGTGTGCAGATAGATAAGGCTAAGGTCGAATAATTGTTCATATCAGCATCCCGTGAATTTGTAGGCCTGAGTATATTCTACTGGAATCCCAATGGTTTTGTTTTGTACTAGCATGCAGTCTATCAATATTGCAGGTTTAGACGCAGTAGTGACACAACTGCTGGGCCAGCTAGAGAATTCGGGGCCGCCGCCGCTGCCGCGCGACCAGATCGAAACCATCGCGACCATCACGGTGACGCAGGAGCAGGTGGCCGCCAACATGGCGTGCTCGGTTTGCTGGGAGAACTTCCAATTAGGTGAGCGAGTGCTCTTCGATGATGATGTGCTCCTGGTAACGAGCGACACTCAGTAACCGCCTGCGTTATGCTGGGCGGCCGAAATAGCACATCCGGAATGCCGGACGCACCGAAATTCAAAGACCTCAAAGTTTGCTACAATTTGTTCTGTCTCTGTTCGCGGCCGTCACTCTGTTGTTGCCTTGGTCCACCTTCCGTCCTCCCTTCTGACCAAATGTCCCGCCCATCGCCAGCCACTTGAGCCCCGCGATCCGCGTTCCCACGTCTGCGACTTTGGTGAGTACGGATTTCAACATTAGGTACGTGGTCCACGAGACTGATGCCTAGCATGGCACGCTCCATAGCCCTTTGTGCGACTTTGATTTTGTGCATATTAGCTTTTGTGAGTGTCCATGTTTCGGCACCGTACGTGAGGATAGGCAAGACAAATTGGTGAAAGACCTTGGTCTTCAGGCACTGTGGGATTTGTGATTCTAGGACGTCTTCCAGTTTTCAGTGTGAGACATTACCATAACTTAATTAAGAGGAAAACTGAAAGCTAAAACCCAGATGGCGCTTCGGTGACTGTACCTTGTTTACGCCAGTGTCAATTATAGGGTTTTTGTGCTTTTTAATACGGTATAGAACCATAAAATTTATTCTCTGATGACCGTGCGTGAGCTTCATTTATTTATTTATTTATTTTTATTTGGGACATCAACAGCACATTACTTCAAACTGAGATTCGAAGGAGAAATGCGGCTGTTGCTGGAAAAAAGCTCTTCTGGTAGAAAGGTAAACATCCAAATAATTCGACGTTATATTTCGCTAGCGGTTTATAATAGTAATAAATGATTCCCCTACTTTTACATTTAGGTTGGAAAGTTTCAAAACTTTGTTTACAAAAAACTATATACAATTTGACAGTTCCCGTGTCATACTAAGGTACAATCGCGAATGCGCCACCTAGCGTGAGAAATTGTCAGTTTTTCACCCAATTGGTATTCTTGTCCAGGCGAAACCGTGTCCCGGTTAGAGTGCGAGCACATATTCCACGCGTCGTGCATCACGCCGTGGCTGCAGCTGCACGCCACGTGCCCCATCTGCCGGCGCAGCCTGCTGCCCGACGAGCCGGCCGCGTGCGAGGGCAGCGACCAGGACAACAGAGCCGTCACGCCCAGCCCGCCCGGCAGCGACTCCTCCAGCGCCAGTGAGTACTCTTACTCACTTATGAACTCCTGGTACTTCTGCGTTCGGGGATACTATTGCGAGCTCAGATTGGGCAGTGCTAGAGCAGATGGCCCAAGATTCCGATCCAAATGGAAATCTGCACTGAGAGCCCTATAATAATCCTGCTGGGGTGAGATGAGAGGATATGATGATAATCATGGTTTATTGGTTACCGTACCACCGCAGTCTGCTGGCGGACTAGTCGGCTTTAGCGTGTAGTGACCAGGAGGACAGACCCTCAGCTGATGGTGTCGTTCTAGGGTCAGGCGGGTCGCTGCCTCCGGCGGCGCTGCTGCTGGGCCGCATGGCGCGCCTGGTGCCGGGGCTGCAGCAGTCGTGGGAGTCGCCGGCGCGGCTGGCGCAGTCGTGGCAGTCGCCGGACAGCGCCTCGTCGTCGGCCGCCTCGGTGACGGCGGGCGGCGTGTGGGCGCCGCGCCCGCGCCCGCCCACCGACTCCTCCGCAGACTCCTCCGAGTACAACATGGACATTGACTTCGACTAGGGACGGGCGGGCCCTGTTCTCTATAACACGCTCGTCTGTCTCGATCCATTCGGGATTGACGTTTGAACGATCGGTTGCCAGAGGTCGGTCCTTATGGGCTCTAAGGGCCGGTGGATCCTTATGGGCTTAAGGGCTCTACTCACGATGCAATCTGTCTCGCGATTTGTAGCTGCAACTTGTATTTCTCTCTGTCTATCTTCCTGTTCTGTCCTTCTCTGGCGGTTGCAAGGCAACCTGCCTTCTACGAATTGCAGCGACAGATTGCAAGCCAGGTTGCATCGTGAGTAGAGCCCATTACGTCGATTTGGAAGGGATCGGGATCGGTGTTGGTGTTAGAGAACAGATGTTTGAAGTGTCGCTCGCTGATTGTCCCCACTGGCGACGTCGGCGAGGATTACTGAACAGTCCGGGTGGCGTCGCGGTTGCATCGCGAGACGGGTCGAGTCGTTCATTTTAAGTTGCGATTGTAAATTGGGCAGGGGCACGTGTCGATATCCCTTTCATTTCCTGTGCAACGAGGGAAGTGAAGATTGACACGTAGCTCTGTCACTTTTTCAAAGCAGCTAATTCTGACAAAAGCGAAGACGCCCTGTTTGTTCTCGTTGCGTCGCGCGAGGCGACCGGTAGCTATAGTTAACATACTATACGTTTCGCAGTCTGTAGATCATGTTACACTGGTAGTCTGCAATACGCATCAACGTCAATGCCGTCTCGGATCTTCTCGCAAGTGTGTGTGTGTGTGCTGCTATCAGCTATTTTGAAAGAAACTGATTGATGAATAGTTTTATCGGAATTCTTTACTCGACTCGTTTCGTTTTACGGTGCATCGGCACAATTCGTACCGATTGTCCCGCCTGCATGCGACTGTCGGAATTTATCTACCGTCACAGATTTCTATACACCAAATACAAATTCACATAAATGGTATCGTCGAAATCAAAATGATTGGAAGCATTGTAAGACAATGCCTAAAATAGCCCGAATAGCTCAAGACCGCCCGCCAGTCGTATGCAGACCGCTGCTGAAATATTCTATGGCCACCACCCCTCGCCAGCATGCAAGATGTAAATGAATTAAGGCAAAATGAGAAACTACTTTGTTAGGGACGTCATTCTGAGCAACTTTCATTATGAAACCTATTTGATCAGAGCAACTTTATTTTTCACTTCCCAGTACATTTTGGCCTGAGTGGGTCAGCTGATTTGTATGGAGAAGTGAAAAATGTAGTTGCTCTGATCAAATCTATTTCAAAATAAAAGTTGCTCAGAATTATGTCCCTATAAAAGTAGTTACTCATTTTGCGTTAATTCATTTACACGTTGTAGATGCAGTGTAACTAGTGATGCGGCGGCGTCGCTCATGCCTACTATTGAATTGTAAATTTTGTTGTAAGGAAACCTGTAATTTAAAAGTGCGTAAGTACCTATAAATATTTCCTATTTAGTGCGCGGCCCGAGTTAGTGAGCTATGTCGACGCTGTTTCACGACTCCAGTCTCTATGAAGTTGACTTGTCAGAGTTTCAGCTTAAACTCTAAATCGCCTCAGAAAATAGTCGTAGCTCACATCTCGAATCGCGCATGCCTACTGTATATCTTCAAAAACTAGTAATCTTTTCATAGCATGTCTTATATAAATAGTGATTTGTTTTGAGAATGTCTGAGGCCGGTTGAAATTTACGATTGCAAACTCTAGTTTTGAGTTTAGTCGGTTTTCTTTCCTTGTGTGTAAATTTTGTAAATATGGAATCGTTTTTTGAGCATTTGTTGCTGCCACATTTTGTATGAAGGTCCGTGCTTGTTCTGCGTACGATTTGTACTAGTGATGGGACTCATATCGATACTAAATATTCAAATCAATTCGAATCAGCCGGCAAATATTTGAATCAACCCTTGATTACAATTATTAGAATTAACCCTTGATTACAATTATTAGAATTAACCCTTGATTCGAATCGATATGATCATTCGAATCAATACGAATCGATATAATGATTCGAATCAATGCGAATAGATATAATGATTCGAAGTAATACGAATAGATATAAATCAATAAATATATACATACGATTTGAATACGTTAATTGCGAGTTTATTACGTCACATTATCGAAGTCAAGGCATGCAAATATTGAGAAAGAAGTACGACAATGAAGCTGTCGATTTACTTGCAAGTAGAAATAAACAAAATTTAAATAAAAGCAATTTATAGACAGACACGTAAAAATAGTAGGTTAGTTTGTATCAAATAAAAGTAATGTAGGATTTTTTTAAATCTTTTATGAAACCAAATTTACCTATTACAGGAGTTTGTTTACCACGCAAAATACGACAGAACTTTCAACGAATCGTGAATCGTAATTGTCTCGTTTATAAGTTACCCAGGCAACATGCAAGCAAAATAAAGATCCAACCGTGACACAATACTCAGTTATCATTATGTATATTATCGTAGTAATAGCTCTAGAGACAGCCAAATCGGTACAACGTCGAATCAAAGAAATTCGGCTCGCTGATTCGAATCGGCTCGCGGATTGGAATCAGAGCCTCGATCACGAACGTTTTCGAGATCGTAAAACGTTTTCGAGAACGCAGGAAATTATATTTTATGTCTTATAGAATAAGAATCACTGACATTTGGCTTTTCGATAGTTTTGTATCTTATCTAACTGATCGAGGATTCGAATCAAACGATGTTTCGAATCAACACAAAATCTCATTTGAATCTAGTTTTGATCGTCATCATTCGAATCAAATGTCATTCGAGTCCCATCACTAATTTGTACGGTAACGCGACGGACTAGTGGCGTCATTCATACGGTTCAGAGATGCCGTATGTCACTGATCACACTGTCGTTTTGACACTCTGTCTTTCGACATGTGCTGAAAAATTACAGATGATCCGTACGATACGATTTTTTCCGAATCGGATGTTTGAGATAAGTTCAGTTAAGACAGTGGGATTTAAGGTTTAGTGTAAGTTTTATTTTTGCGAATTCGTTATACAGGATGTTCGGCAGAACTTTTTACATAGAAAAATGGGAGGTAGGTGGGGTCATTTGCTACCTACCCAGGATCAGGCCCCAAGGATTTTTTTTATATGTTTTGTTTGTAATTTTTAGAATTTCATCATCATTTAAAAATCATACCTTCAATTTCTAAAACTTTTTTTTATGGGTATTTTTTTAATTATTATTAGAATTTCAATGATTGGTAGGTTCTTTTAAAATTAATATTTGTTGCAGGTCATTGCTAGAAACTAAGTTATAAAAATTAAAACGTGAAAAAAGAGTTTTTATTTGAATTAAAAAAAAAACTAAGTGATGGAAGATTTTTCAACAATATCTCTAGCTTTCTAGCAATATGAAGTTTGTTTTGATATCTTTCTCGTAACCAGAGTTATTCGTTGTTATTTACCTAGCCGGTTCATTTCAACGAACTTCTACTTATGTGGAAAGTCAAAGGTTTTTCGTTATGTGAAAAAAAAAAGCTCTAGTGGTCAATACGCGCTATTGTGGCCCTAAATGCTCCTAAATGCTTTGCTAAAAAGAGCCACTTAACAAGCAAGTGTGTTAAAAAAACTTAACTAAACGATTGATAACAAAAACATAAAACGAAGTCAACGAAAACAAGCGCAAGCGCAGAGAGAACGTCAGAGCGTAGAGGCTGAGGCAGCTAAGGGCAGGTTTCTGAAAACCTCAATTCAGAAACCGGTCCTAAGTCTCCTCGACTGAATAAAGGTTTGGTAGCCGCCTGCGATGCTCCGAAAGAAAGAGAAGATACGATATGAGAGAGCTAGAATGAAACATTATCATTATTATCTCCTTTGTGAAGCTCCACGCCGCCCGCCTTCCTTTAGAGAGTGAAAGAGAGAGAAAATAGCCCTTGTCACTATTCAGGAATAAAATAATTATCTTTTTGCTTTATGTATTTCAGTATTTTTTATTCAGTATTTCAGCCGTTTCATTATTTTGTCCTTTGCATTGATAAATTTCGTAAAACCTTTAACTTTCCACACAAGTAGAATTTCGTTGAAATGGTTCGGCTAGGTATATAATAATAATTTTTACAAGTATGAATGAAATAAATGGATAGCCGAGTGCTCCAGCCTCGGGGAGTACATCTTCTCCTTCAAATTTATTTAATATATAGGTTGTTGTTTCTGTTTATGTTCTTGTCAATGTTATGTAAATGTTGTCTGGATCTATGCCTGAAATAAACAAATTGAATTGTTTGAATAACAATAAATAACTTTGGTTACGACAAAGATATCAAAGCAAACTTCATATTGCTAGAAAACTCACACTCTAGAGATGTTTTTAGAAAATCAGAAGACTTCCATAACTTCTGTTTTTTTTTTTTAATGCAACGCGAAGTTAAGCTTTAATTAAAAAATCAAAAACTCTTTTTTCTCGTCGAATTTTTATAACTTGGTTTCTAGCAATAACCTGCAACAAATATTAATTTTAAAACAACCATCCAATTATTGAGATTCTAATAAAAATACAAAATAATAAACAGATTTATCCATAAAAAACAGTTTTTAGGAGTTGAAGGTATGAAACTGATGAAATCAAAAAATTACAAAAAAAAAACATACAAAAATCCTTGGAGCATAGGCCAAAGCTTTTGGTCGGGGTAGGTAACAAATGACCCCACCTACCTCCCATTTTTCTATGTAAAACGTTCTGCTGAACACCCTGTATAATATAACCTGCCCCGCACCGATATTTTTTTATTGTAGAACCGAGCGAATGTAAAAGTTATTTTCTTCAAGAAAGCAGATAAACAGAAAACTTGCACTAAACCCGCTGATATGTATAGCTTGCACAGTGAAAAGTGAGCACCCTAGTTAAATATATTCCTAACAAATCGTTAAATAATGTAAGCGCCGCTTATTACAGTGCAATCTTTACCTCTCATTTTGTATGATGTTTTAACAACTTGTCGTTTAATTTGTTTACTGTACATATAAATTAATGGGGAGTCGATTTATTTAGAAGTTACACGACCATTATATCTTTTAACTTATGCTAGTGAGAACGAAAACAATTTGTGCGAGTGTGAATGAAATAAATAAATAAATGGCGATGTTGCTTGACTGAGCGAGGTGATGTTGAAAGAATAGTGATGTTAACAATAAATTATTTTATGAACGGTAGGTACGCTTTTATTTTATTTTTCCATGTCAGTTCGCACTGTATTTAAGCCTAAGTCACCGCGCGTTCACTCGGACGAGGCCAATGTGTTGAACGCCCAACTCTTGATAACTGATTTAAATTTGGGGTTATTTATGATGTGTGTTCATATGTTTCTGCTGCTGATTGTACCTATAAATAGCGAAATGTGTGTCGATTTTGAGTCGAACTGACACGGGTCACACCGCTGCGACCTGACACGGGTCACCGCTGCGACCTGACACGGGTCACGGCTGCGAACTGACACGGGTCACCGCTGCGAACTGACACGGGTCACCGCTGCGAACTGACACGGGTCACCGCTGCGAACGCATCACAATAGCGTCGTCAGACACGTCGAGATGATATCAATCAGCTATAGGTACGGACTGCAAGCTCAAGAGCAGGTTTACACAATATTGTATCAATGGGTATGTCGCAGTTAGTTGGTTAAATCAGACACTTAACTAACACCCTAGTAGACCGTTTAAAGACCGACATTTAACCTAGACGCTTATGTTCCGTCCACGGAATAAAAAAACTGTTTTTTCTGTTCCGTGGTTCCGTGAGACAAGTGAGTGAACGAAACGTTTAACGAGTTGTCTAAACGTTCCTAGGCAACAACTTTGATAGGGCATAGAGAAATAAGTAATTACTTATTTGTCAATGGATAGGGTAATAAGCAACCAATTTGGTTTTGTGAAACTACATGGGGTCACCTCGCTCCGGTCCGCTTCGCTCGGCTCCGGGTGATTAGTAAAGTTGTGACCTAACACAACCTATTTTTAGTATTGGCACAGAAAGTGACCTAAAGCACAGATAAGTACTATAATATTATACTAATACGGATGGACCACCTAGAACAAAATATGACACCGGCGTAAACTGAGATGCTACGGAAGCTTCTTTAGTTCGAGGTCATTATCGCTTGGTGCAGCACTATCGAAAAATTGCAAATACCACGAGATGGCGCCAAGATATATAGGATTTATTCTAAGATTAGCGCCACCTATAGAAGTATGATAACTGAAACCATGGCGTTTAAAGTACAAATCTTACTCCTCACGCCATCTCTTTTTTACGAAGGTTTACTAATTCTTATTTGTATGAGATGTAGCACCCTGTGCCTAAAGCAACCAATTCGGTTTTGTGAAACTACATGGGGTTGCGTCGCTCTGCTCGGCTTCGGTCAGCTCCGGGTGGTTCATAAAGTTGTGACGTATGTGTGTGTTTTGCGTTGTGATTGTGAATTTGAAACAAAAAACCACTGACTGAACACAAAAAACCAGAACGTTTGCCAAAAAGATAAGACTGAAAGTAATCAGCTGTTGTGCGTGACGCCATATTTTTTTTTACATTATTTAACCAACACGCCAGCTTTCGGTAAGACAGATTAGAGAGAGAGAAAGAAAGAAAGAAAGAAAGAAAGAAAGAAAGAAAGAAAGAAAGAAAGAAAGAAAGAAAGAAAGAAAGAAAGAAAGAAAGAAAGAAAGAAAGAAAGAAAGAAAGAAAGAAAGAAAGAAAGAAAGAAAGAAAGAAAGAAAGAAAGAAAGAAAGAAAGAAAGAATGAATGAATGAATGAATGAATGAATGAATGAATGAAAGAAAGAAAGAAAGAAAGAAAGAAAAAGAAATGGCATTTATTACACAACAGACCATAGGTAGTGAGTGCCGCGGCAGGGGCGGCTTTACCTAGTAGTGCAGGGGGTGCGGTGCACCCGGGCGCCGCGGTCCTGGGGGCGCCGCGCCGAGCACACGGAATGCCACTCACCTCACCTCACCGCGCGCGCCGGCCGGGCAGTCGCGCGCGGCACTTTGTTTCCATGTCTCAAGTAAAAAGAGCTCCGGTTTGCATACGTTTTGTATGGCGTCTATAGCTCTTCTTATATATGTCGAACTCGAATAACAGCAAAGCAAGGCGCGAGCGGCTTTTACAGTAGTAACTTTTTCTTCAATATGAAATAAACCTTAAAACAAACCGTAAAAGATTATATTGGTGTGGGAGTGGGTGTCTCATTGCTAGCAAAGGCGCTTGTTGTGCCGGGGCGCGGCACCCGCCCTCACCTGTTTAGATTCGTTTGAAAGCACACCGATCATCGAGCGATCATATTGCGAATTCGGCTGTTTCGAATAAAAAATAAAGTTCAAATTGCCATGGACGAACGTTGCGCGCGCGGCTTTTCTCAAAGGCGAGTGGCTCGTGCCGCGCTTTGTTTTCTACCGCTACGTAATTTTGCGAAGTAAGCCTTGACCCAATGTATTATGTATTATATTTGCTAAATATCTAAATTTGAAGTAAGTCGGCTTTTCTTTTGAAAAAATCATAATGTGGCTAATGTAAGATTTGTTTTTAAAATAAAAATAAATAGCTGCCATGTCAAAAATACTTTTTACCCGTGCACTCTAGGTAGGTATGTCAAAGCAAAGCAATATGGGTTAAATTAGAAATAGGAGGATTTTTCTTCATTCAAATTAAAGCCATGTCACTTTGAGAGAGTGCCCTTGTCATATACTAGTATAGCGTCAAGCACTCTGACGTTTACCATAAAGACATGTTAACATGGGTACAACTGCCGGAAAATAACTTGGCCAGAATGAGTGAATGAATTGGGATTGAAATAATAAATTTTAAAAAGATGTGACATATCTGGAAGGATGACAATATATTTAAGACATTGTTTAGATATTAGACAATGTTTTAAAAATATTTCCATCCTTCCAGACATGTCACATCTTTTTAAAATACATTATTTCAATCCTAATTCATTCAATTATTCTGGCCAAGTAATTTTCCGGCAGTTATACGTTTTGGCTTGTTAAGGGTAAACACCTTGTATAATTCTAAATACTGTCGACACTCAATAGCACATCATGGTAGGTATCCAACTGTCAAATTTCTTCGATCAACAATAGAGTTTATTATCCATTAAAGAAATTTGACAGTTTGTGGTAACTAGATTATTTGATTTGTATGTAAGTACCCAATCCATTTTGACCGCGCGCTTACTAGGGGGCGCTTGGGTGATGATTGCACCCGGGCGCCACATGGGCTAGAGACGCCCCTGTGCCGCGGTGTGTGCTTTCCCTCTGCTGTGCAAAAGGCCCTAACTCAGCATTGTGCTGAGGGCGGGGGCCCTCAGCGCTGGTTTTCAGTTAGTGCCAGTAGTGATCGATTGTCGACGAGATGCTTTATTCAAATCAAACTGCTAGTGACTTGGTTAAATGTCGGTCTTTAGTTAACGGTCTAGAGTGTTACTCGTTCTCCTGGCCGGAAAAGAAAAATATTTGACATTAAAATTTAGGGGAAGTTATACTTTCATCCCTTACAATAGATGTTTTCAGACGCCTTGGTGTCACCTGTCATGCACCCTATGGGGGGTGTCTTAAAGGTAGTGAGGGGGGTGTCCGATTTTACCAACCAACTGCGACATTATTAACATTCAGACTTATTTCAATCTCTTAATTAACCCCTCGTTAATGGCGTAGGTACTGTCGGAGATTTCACTGTAGGTATTTGGACAGGTTCTCATCTCAAACAGGGAAAAAAGTTTTCGTAGTCCGATCGGTAGGCCAGACAGTCGGACCACGTGGCCAGAGGGGTTCTCTTTCGAGAACTTAGTGTTGCACATTAGCACTACTCAGAAAAGACGAGAAGGGCTCCAAGTGTTTCCTTCGGACGGTTTTATTTCACTAATCCTGCGATTTGTGGAGATTCTGTCCATAAATACTGGAAGGGAAGCAGTAATGAGCGACCAAACTTGCTTACATGCTTACGCCTGAAGGGAATTTATTGATAAAATTACTACAAATCTCTTCGCAGGTGATTAATAGATAACTGGCCAAGTGCGAGTCGGATTCGCGCACGAAGGGTTCCGTACCATTATCTATAAAAAAACGCAAAATAAAAAACACGTACAGTGTATTGATATTGAATTTCTTTTGTTTTTTAGTATTTGTTGTTAAAGCGGCAACAGAAATACATCATCTGTGAAAATTTCAACTGTCTAGCTACCACGACGGTTCATGAGATACAGCCTGGTGACAGACAGACGGACGGTCGGACAGCGAAGTCTCAGTGATAGGGTTCCGTTTGGCAACCCGAAGGGGTACGGAACCCTAAAAAAGCGCACATGTCATTATTTATATTTAGTCGGCTGCTCCGTCCCGCCGTATACTCTTGGTGCGGAGCTGCTGCAGGTGTCTCTTGGCGATGCGGAACTTGTTCGCGACCACCGTCTGCTGCCAGCTCCACAGCGACCAGCGCTGTTGGGACAACCACCCCACTTTATATCACCAGCTCGCTTCTCTATGGCGTCGTCCTAATACTCGTAGAACGCGATTATCGGTAAGCTTGCGCGAATTTGAGTCGTACGAATACATAATAGGTTCGCATCAAATCGTAATCGGCCAGGGGTATGGTGGGTCCGCAGGGACCGTCAATCAATCAATCAATCATCAATATGTTTGGTTACAATTGTTTTAGAACTTTTACTAAATGACAAGCATTTTTTCATTTTTTTCAGAAGGGTGTGCGTTCAATCCACATGCACACGCGGATTCGTACGACTGAAATTCGCGCGAACTTGCGATAAGTACCTACTTAGGTAGTCGTATTCTATTAGGACGACGCCTATAGCTGAAGGCAGGAATTTGATTGATCACCAGCTTGTTTATCTACAGCATGGCGTATTGAGTAACTGGCCTAAAGTAGCTTGCTAACCCGTATGGGAAAAGGTGTGACGCCACGGTATGTTAACTAGACCATGATAATTTAATATACCTACTGTCTGTGCTATAGCATTTATTTCGTTAAAATCCTTCAATTAAAAATTGGTCAAGTGCGAGTCCCTAACTGAAGCGAACCCTAAAAACGGATAAATAAAATCCTAAAATCTGTCAACGAACCCTAAAATCTGTCAATTTTGGTCTCGATAACCGTATTTCGAAGGCGCGAGAACCGACCCGCATGTCGAGTCTCGAGATTGAACTGTGTGACATGGCGCGTCCACACTCAGCTCCTGTCCTGCTACTCGTCCTCGTTATGCCGCGAGTAGTGCGGACGCGTATCTATACTTCGCAAATAATTCGTAAATAATCGCGACGCTCCGCTCTAGGTAACTAGGGTCCTTTTCCTTTGAATCGCTCTAAAAAGCCGACAAGGCGGCAGCGCGAGGACGAGGAGCAGGAGCAGGAGCGGACGATGTACGTGTCCACACCACTTCCCTGCCTCACTCCCTCGTCCCTCGCCACTCGCCACGCTACTTGGCGAGTAATGTGGACGCGCGCGCGCTAACAGGCCCCGCAGGCAGACACAATCACATAATACATGTAGACGAAATAGTATTGAAAAGTAGAAGTCTATCCTAATACAGTTTAAATTAAACACAAATCAACTAACATCATGTTTATTCTAACAGTGGAATAGGTTAACAACAGACAACAATGCTCATTCATTAAAACCAAACATTTTATCAACTCTCACTAAAAACTACATACAATCATGGCTGAACAGAACACAAGTAATTTTTTAAATAATTTTATATGATAATAGCATAGAAGTTTCAAATAAATGCAAAGGAAAATCAACTAAATGCATAATTCAAATATTAATAACAACTCGCTTTTCCACTCTCATATTAATGAATGAAATAATAATATAACCTTGTTCAGGAAAACAATACGAGACGAGTATGCCAACGCCAAAATCGATTACCATTTGCAGCGTCTACGTAAACTGACTCGAAACAGCGAGCATCTGTAATCGATTTTAGGAAATCGATTCGAGGGAAAGTCATAGTATGCGTGCGTATGTGAGTAACTACATGTATGTGCTGCGTACTCTGATGTGGGCAAGCACGCACGGCGCCTTGGGAACACTATTCTGAACAACTTACCCACGAACCAACAAGCTCACACAATACTGTCTGCTTCTATACTAGTCTCGTGGACGGTAATATCGTAGGAAACTGAGGGACAGGTATATACTCAGCTACGTCCCCCACTTTCATACGTCCACGACACTGCTATCAAACCAGCCATTTTATCGAAATTCTATCTAAATTAGGTCCCATAGAACCATTCAGGGACCGCCTGGGGGTGCGTGTCTTTACATTTTGTGCTCGAGGGTTCCTCCCGTTTCCCGGCTGTCTGCATCCTGAGGCATCATCGGTCGCGGCATCATCAGTTGTCATCTTCATCATTCTCAAACATTTCGTTGTAATCTTGCGAGTGATCGAATTCATCTCGGAAGTTCACCTGAACAGAAACGGTTTCGTAATGAGATGTTTGCTATTTTGTTACTTTCAGTCTGAGAATGATAAAGAATGCTACGGTTTGTGGTGCGAACTCTACACATCGTGCGCAGGCAATTAAAATCAATATGCAGTGGGATATCAATTGAAGGAAGGGACGTATTCATGACTGGGCTTTTGTGATTGCATGCTAAGGCCCCAAAATTAAAAGCCTGAAAAAAGCGGATTATTTTTTTATACGTAGGTCAGGAGTTCAGGACCGGATTACCAGTAGGTATACCATCAACTCATGCAGCCAGCGTATAATACGGGTAGAATGTATGCACCTACAAGCTCTGATATGGCTTAGTTAATCATACAGTTTTGAAAGTAAGGAACTGAGCTTTGAGCTGAGTTTAGCTCGGTCCCTTATTTTCAGTGTCGTACGTATACTACAGTATGTACAGTACAATGTCACAGATACTATTAATCAAAGGATGCTCATCCCATACGAATTAGAATTAGTACCCTTCGTAAAAAAGAGCTGGCGTGAGGAGTAAGATTTGTACTTTAAACGCCATGGTTTCAGTTCACATACTTCTAGGTGGCGCTAATCTTAGAATAAATCCCATATATCTTAGCGCCATCTCGTGGTATTTGCAATTTTTCGATGGTGCTGCACCAAGCGATAATGGCCTCGAACTAGCATACGACTCGACTACGGCCGTCGGTGGGCATACAGGGTGTAACAGAAGGGTGTAGTCATATTTTAGTAATCAGCTGACCGCCCGGACCAAAACGTATAGAGCAATAAAAAAAAAGTTGGTCTAATCAAATCGGTTTGATAGTGAAAGTTGCTCGGAATGATGTCCCTAACAACTCCCTAAAATATGACTACACCTTTCTGTTACACCCTGTATAGTGTGTGCCGATGAAACTCACATGGAAGAGTCCGTTGGCTATAGCGAAGCCGGTCATGGCTATCGTGGCGAACACTGCCGCCAACACCTTGTTGCGCGTCTGGTTGGGGAAGTTCGCGGCCTCGCGCTCCGACTGCGTGCCCGTCGACTGCTTCTTGGCGTTCTGTCGGTTGTACTCTGAGGAAAGCGAAGGGGCATTAATGTAGTCGAAGCTCTGTGCCGTAGAGTGGTGTGGGTTCGGGGCATACAATACGCGGAGACCGCTCTGGGGGGCAATTCTGGCGCTAGCGAGATCATGTCCATGGTCGAAATATCGATTTTGAGATACCGAAATCTGTATCAGACAAGAAAAAGCTATTCTTACGACTAGCCTTTCGAACAACCGAGATATCTCGACACGTTTTCGATCGAAATAAATATAAAATAGTGATTGTTTTCGACGTATCAAAACCGTACGTTTTTAGGCGGTATCAAAACCGATATCTCGACTGGGGAGATGATTACGATAGCGGGAGAATCGGGGGCCTGCCTGCACTGTGGCCTCAGAACAAAGGCAAAATTAATTAATGTTTGATAATCAGTCAAGTGCGAGTCAGACTCTCACACGAAGGGTTCCTCACTATCGTACAAGAAACAAGTGCCTGACTGTTCATTATCTTTAGTCGTCATCATAATTTTGTTATCCAAAAAATTGCAGGCTAATGTTGAAATTAATTTAATAACAATTCTAAAACAGTAAACAAAACACCCTTATTTAAACACCCTTATTTTTTTCGTGTATTTCAGTATTTGTTGTTGTACACATTCCGTGAAACAGATATAAGTACACATTCCGTGAAACAGATAATAAGTACACATTCCGTGAAAATTTCAACTTTCTAGCTATAGCTTTGTAATTTGTTTATCTATATATATGTGCTGTTGATGTCCCAAATAAAATAAAATTAATTAATTAATTATGGTTCGTGCGATACACCCCGCTGACGGACAGGCGGGATAGCAGATGCTTAGTAATAGGGTCCCTTCGGGTACGGAACCCTAAAAAAGACATACCGTCACGCCTTTTCCCATACGGTATGGCAGAAATGTACATACAATAAATACACGCTCATGCAATTTTTTCGGCAAGGGGGAGGCAAAGACTATAACGTCATTTAACTCATAATATCATATTGGTATTTATGGTTACTAGAAAATTAAATATTTATTCACCGTCAGTAACATGTCTGAAATTCTTCTGATTGATCCGAGCAACAAATCTGGTCAGGTTAGCGATTCCTTTGACGTGATTTGCTAGCGTCGCATTAGGGAACGGCGCTTTCACTAGGGGTGCTAGGTATGCAAACACTATCGCATCGAAGGATGAGGGACGGTTCCCGAAGAAGTACTCACTCTCGCCGAGCCTGTCTGAAAGTGTTTTTAGGCACTTCTCTGCTTCACTGTATATCTGGAATAAAATGTGTGATACAAGCAAAGTTACAAGAATGTTTACTAATCATCATCATCATCATCCTCAGCCCACATCGACCCACTGCTGGGCATAGGCCTCATCTCTATAGCGCCAATCTTCCATAAAGTTTACTAATGCCATATTATAATATATTATTAGTTTAATATTATAGTATCTGTGACAATGATAATGCTGAGAAATTGAACCTGAGCAGGATGTCCTGAAACTCAACGTCAAGCGGGCACCAGGTGAAAGCCCAGCCTATACAGGATCTAGTAAAAATAAAATGAAAATGATCATCATCATCATCATTCTATAGTATCATGTAAGGTAATGAATTCGCAGGAAAATTGCTAGGTTTGTTGTCACTGTAACCACAAATTGTGATAAAAGGCGACGATTTTTTTAATTTTGAAAAAAGCCTGATATTTTATGAACCAAAAGTGACATACAATTTTTATTTTATTTACTAGACCCTGTATGAGCTGGGCTTTCATCTGGTACCCTCTTGACATCGAGTTTTGGGACAACCTGTATATTTATTTGTGATGTGTGATCGATCATTGCATGATTGATTCTACACAGCTCTGACAAACAATTTTAGAATATACCAAGATGTTTGTAATTTTGTTTAAATTGGGCTATATTTACTTTTCCATTTTTATCAAAATGGACCTTGAACTTGCAAATCTTGCAATGTAACACGATCAAATTATTACAATATACTTACAGTTTTTTCTATTTCTTTGAGATCAGTGTATTCTCCATACAAAGCGTCGCACATATCCTTTGCCAGCGTTTGATATTTAGAAGGGTAATAGAAATTAAATGGTATTTGTAGGGCTTTGGCATAGGTTGGCCGAGTCATATCCGAGTAGTTCTTCTCGTCCACCCACCAGGCGAACTGGAATGCTGGGTAGAGCTTCTCTCGAAGGTATTGAGAAAATGCACTCGCTTCTGCAGCTTGTTTCGTGTCTAAATGGACATCTGTGCTGTAATGCTGAAAAATCAATGCAGTATACATTAACCAGCAATAATATTTGCAATACACATCATTTGCATCAATACTTGCAATTTGTAATAAATTTTGAAACAAGATCCTAAGAATGCTTCAACTGGAGCACTCCTGCAATCTGTACTTACCAATGTTTTTAAATAGTCCACAACTTCCTCAAAATTTGACAAAATATTTTTCCCATCCTTCATGACTGGTAACGACCCTTTCGGTGTCAAATAGGGGTTGTTCGATTCCCGCACACGAACTGGAACTCCAATGAATTTCATATAGGTCTGAAAAGCATAGGAAAAATCAAAACCGGCCCAAAACATGAATTGTTGAGGTTAGAGAGACATACTATTGGATTCTTACCAGAACTTTTAGACATTCTAAATCTATTGAAGCGAGGCCCCATTCACCTTTCCATATATCCAATTCTATATTAGCCATTCTTTTAATTAATTTATCGAATAAATATAAGAAAATTTTTAAAATTTCGCTACAAACATGAACATGTCACATCGGACATTTTGTCATTTTTTAAAAATTGTTTCACGTAGTGTTGCCGGTTAATCGATCGTATATCGATTATTAATCGATTCTCCTAAGTACATATACAGGTAGGCAAGAAAGTCTAGAAATAAAATGATGGCAACATTCGAAGACTACTTCGTGTTTTCTTTAATGCCATATTCGGATTGTCTATCAAAACCTCATCAAAACACGCAATAGTGCTCTAATATGTCACATATGTTGCCATTATTTATTTTCTAGACTTTCTTGCCAACCTGTAAATAATCTAACAAATCTATATAGCATCGATTCTATCGATTATCATATAATGTGGCAAGAAATCCTAAGGAAAAAGCGATGGCGCCACTAACTTTTACATAGCAAAATTCAGGTTGGGCCTATTAGACTACGCTGTCTACCGTGCCCTGCCTCCCGGGTTCCTGTCTCCCAGGCAGGATGCCGAGTTATTATGGCCGTTCTACACTCTCGCCGAGACAACACGAGACATGCCGAGACGGAGAATGTAGAGGGTACCTCTCGCCGCGCTCGGGGTGTCTCGTGATGTCTCGCCTGCTCTCGCTCCGGCGGCGGTTTTTGGGCCCGAGTCAAAGGGTCTCGGCATGTCTCGCGAGGAGCCCGAGAGCATTGCACTAGAAGCGGTGAGAGTGTAGAGGGTACCTCTCGTGGCAGGCCTCTCGGGCGAGAGCGCTCGCCCGAGACATCACGAGACCACTCGGCGAGAGTGTAGAACGGCCATTACACCTACGCGAGAAATCTTTCCCTGTCTGACTCACTGTATAAATGGGCCTAGTAGACTACGCTGTCGGCAAGGCCCTGTCTGACTCACTGTCTCTTTCTAGTCGTTCCATCAGAGTGAGACGTCTGTACAAATCGTGCCCTGCCGACAGCGTAATGTAATAAGCGCTAAAGACGTGTGCAAATGTAAAGGAACGGACATGGAACGAGACATCGTCGGCCCGGCGGACATAGTCCCGTTAATAAAGACATACTCCGGCAGTCGGGGATTTCAATGAACTTGTCTAGTTCCTTGGAGTATACTTGTCATTCGGACTCGGAGTAAGTATAGTATTTTATTTTAAATGGCTGTTTAGTTTAGATTGCCTTATGTCCCTGCAGTGAATGAGATCGTAACGGAGCAATTATTGCACTTTCCTTTTTTACCTGTTTCTTCTATAAAATGGTTCCACAGTGTAATAGTTTTTCTCCGTGATGACAATTTAAAAGTAATATTCCATCTCCAAATTAATCACTTTACAGTTTACAGCTATATTTGTTCATAATTCATAATTTCTTTATTGCACACAAACAGTTACATAGGACAGTAAAAAACATGGAAAACGTGTACAAAGGCGAGCTTATCTCTAATAAGAGATCTCTTCCAGCAAACCAAATAGGGATGAGACAGGTGGATTGCTGAGCAGGAGTAGATCCATGTGTACAATACATATAATTATTACTTAAAAATCAATAGACTACATAAACTAGTGCATACTTATATAAATAAATATGAAATATGTTTACATAATATATATAAACTAATAAATACTGTACATACTACCTATAATTCTATAAAGACAGGTAATGCATCTTCACACGACTCTTTAAAATATTGAGAGTAGGACTATCCCTGATGGTGCAGGGGAGTGCGTTCCACAAGCGGATAGCACGAAGTCTAAATCCGTGCTCATAGGACGCGGTGCTCTATTCAAATAAGACTACACTACACCTACACTACACACAAATCATAACAACTGGCTCATTTCCGTTGCGGAACGAACATAAAGCTAAATTTTGTATGCGCTATCTATCTTTACCCTATTCGGTAATTGATCAAAATGATTTGGCAGGTCAAAATGTCACTGAGCGAAGTACCTAATGGCCGCTGTAGACTCTCGCCGAGTGGTCTCGTGATGTCTCGGGCGAGAGCTCTCGCCCGAGAGGCCTGCCACGAGAGGTACCCTCTACACTCTCACCGCTTCAGTTGCGGTTGCGAACGCCGAGAGGATGGACACGTTAGAAGTCGCTTGCGCTCTTACGCTATGTGCTATCCATTATTATAACTATGTACACATATGTCACACAAAAAAAATTGTGTCGTGTCGCCTCAGTAGGCACCGATCCATACAAATTACGAGATACTTTTAGCAGGTTATTTTCTGCATTTTTTGTTTATTTAATATACCACCCATAAAGACAAGTCTAAGCAATACATAACAGGTGTCCCGTAACTCATCGTTAAGCGAGTAGGTACCCCAGGAGACACACGATATTTTAATTACAATGTATTACAAAATTTTAAAATATATGACATGGTATTTAAAAAAAAACAAAATGTGTAAAGGGCTAACGCAGTGCAAGCCCAGAAATTTTCTAGTAATTTTGAGAGCAAATTATCGATAAACAGTGACATAGGTCTTTTTTCTCGTAGCGTAGGTTATCCTAGCAATACGTGCGCTCCGTACGGTTGCTCGCTGTGCACTGACAGTGAGCGAGAGTCTACTGCAATGCTCTCGGGCTCCTCGCGAGACATGGCGAGACCCTTTGACTCGGGCCCAAAAACCGCCACCGGAGCGAGAGCAGGCGAGACAACACGAGACACCCCGAGCGCGGCGAGAGGCACCCTCTACATTCTCCGTCTCGGCATGTCTCGTGATGTCTCGGCGAGAGTCTACAGCGGCCATAATGTTGTTCGCTTCTGAATCATAGTGACGTGTGTTTTTGAATTGATTAAATGAATATCCTTTCTATTGACCCATTCACAATTTTTATAACCTACCCTTTTTTACTAGAACCAATAAACTAATGTTCTGTCTATTTACCCCATGAAATTCTAATCACCCTGATTTGATTTAATGAACGTCACGCCGTTACAAGTATTCGTACTGACTTAGCACCGACCAATAGGGGATTTTTTGACAGCTAAAAATAGTTCTGAAAGCTGCCGACAGATGGCTTTGTATAGACATGAATTCATATGACACAGTCTGTTGTCGTCACAGAGTAAGTAATTTTTGACCGATCTTGAACGCAGCCCATAGACTGTCTGCCGCATCAGAAAGGAGGATGGTAGACACACACGGCAGACCAACAAATCTGCCGTGTGCGTCTACCATCAAATCAAATCAAATCAAAATCATTTATTGAACAAAACGGTGGGTACATGTACATTACATTTTGAGTGTGTGTTAGTTATACAATAGTTGAGCATAGCAGTAATGTAGCAATAGTTGATGCCTTCATTGCTAGGCTAGTTTAATAGCCTGTATTAATGATAAGCACGCTCTTGCCTTCTGGAGGGGGGAGTGCGGATAAGTACTACAAATGTACACCCTTAGTTTTTAAAATGAAAGGAGTTAAAATAATAAAATGAAAGTATTTATGTATGGTATGTGAGGGTATGTGTGTGTGTGAGTGACCATATAGCTGCATTACACGTCGGGCCAACGCGCACGGCCAACGCGCTGGCCGAACGTGTAATAGGGCCTTTTTGCCTAGTTTGTGGGTTGGCCACGGGCGTTGGCCGGCAATCCATATCTTGTCGGTTTTTAGTGACCAATCAAAGGGAATTAATTGGTGACGGCGGCAAACGGTGTTCAGACGTTCGCCCAACGCTTAACCTCAAAATTCGGATGAAATCGACATTTTTTTTTCGTTTTAGCCGTGTTCCTCTCGATTAATGTATTTGAAGAAACGAGGAAATATGTAGGGTCATCTTTGTCAAATAAAACTTTTATTTGGCACGCAAAACACAAAAATTATCATTTGGCACAGAGTAAGTGACGTCCATGTTGACGTCTGTGGCATCGTCTGATGGCCAACGCAGCCAGCAGTATGTTCTTCGGTTGTTATTATTTGGACTGGCAATTCATGTCTGGCCTACGACATCTAGTGACGAATTTGGAACTACTGAAGTTTTTTTTTTTTAAAAAAAACCCATTCCGACAGAGGCGCTATTCTTTCTGGCCTCAACACAGTATTATGAAGTTTAGTATTTAGTACGGGAAGGCCTATCCTATCCTTATTATATGTATATGTATAGATGGAGGCGAGCAACATTATTTCGCTAAGTGACATTTCGACCTGCCAAATCACTTATTCTTATTACAAACCTTGCTTCTCTACCTAATACCCTTCTAATACCCTATGCCTATCCTATTCCACATTATTAAGGATAAGCAAGGTTTGTATAATATGTAGTAGGTTATAGCCCTATTACACTACGCTGTTGAGCGTGCCCTGCCTCTCGGGTGTCCGTCCTGTCTGTCTCCCAGTTCGTTTCGTTCCCTTTCTGAATGACCGTCAAGCTAATAATCCTCACTTTTAAAACCTGTATGAAAATGAAATCTGACAATGCCAATAATTAGAGCCCACACCTCAGAGCCTAATTAGTGCCAATTAGGGTAAAGGGTACTAATTCCAGCACCCCCCCATTGATTGGCACTCTGGACTTTGAACATAATTATTAAGAATTACCAGATAAGAAAAGTAAAACAAAAATTTCTATTAAATCCACCATTTCGTAAGTGACAACACCAAATTGGTAGTTTTTAGATGAAACTACTGGCAACTCTGTGAAAAAATGTTCTTTCCCAACATGTCTCTGTGTGGTGCGGATTGTTGAAATCGTTACGATTTTTGTTAAGAAACAGGCGAGTGTTGAAGCCTTTTTACTTGTTATTTTGGAAGTCTAGATGCGAGTTAATGGTTTTGTTGTTATTATATGAGTCAAGTTATGATATTAAGCAGTTTGTTATTGTATTTCAACGCCTAAAATCAGTTTTAATTGGGGCCAATCATTGTAACCTTAAGTTTCTATGAAGGTGCAGTTCATTGGCACCGGGGCTAATGATTGTTAAAACGATTTCAGAATTTTCAATTACAATTAGTACCTAAATTAATTGCGACGAATGAGTTGTTTAAAAGTATGCACTCAAAACTGTCATCAGCCCTCTGTAAACAAATGATGGCACTGCTAATCATTGTACTTTTTGACCATTGGCACTGCTGATGATTGTATTCTAAGTGGGGCCAATCAATGTACTGAATTGTTACGATTATGCTTTTATCTAGTAGTGATGTGCACATTTTATATTTTATTTTATTAAAAGTTTGGAAAGGTTAGAGGTGGGTATTTTCACTAAAAATATTTTGTATATAGGGTATTATAGGTATAGATAGATAAGGTACCCACATTCGAATGAGTCGAAATCTGAGGTATTCGATTTTTTTAAGGGATATGGGTGCAAACATTCAAGAATATAATTCATAAAGTTCTAGGTAATTTATTTTATTTCCCATCACTATTACTCAATGGAGTACATTCATTGGCACCGCACGTGTATAATGATTGGCATGCCAATCTTTATACTTATTATAGGGCTAATCATTGTGCTGAAGGGGCCAATGAATGTACTTTTGGGTAATTTTACACTATTTTGTGAATTGATGAATTAAAATTAGATTTTAGAAAGATAAATCAGGTTTTATTAGGTTCTTAGATCCCTATAGTAGTAGAAAACACAACATCATGATAGTTTCAATAGCTAACTACATAGATATTGAACCTCAAACATGAGATTTTCCTTAAGGTGCCAATCATTGTACTGCTTACCCTAGGTAGGTACAGGTTGGCAAGAAAGTCTAGAAATTAAATGATGGCAACATTCACAGACTATTTTTAACCGACTTCCCAAAGGAGGAGGTTTACAATTCGTCCGGATGTTTTTTTTTATGTATGTGCCCCGATAGCGCCTAAACGGATGGACCGATTTGGAAAATTATTTTTTTGTTTGAAAGGGTTTTCCTTCCCATTGGTCCCATTTACACCAGGTAAGGATCTGATGATGGGATCCTGGAGAAATCGAGGGAACTTTTCAAATATTATAGGCAGACCTATAGTGATTTTTGTGTTTTCCATAATAACTCGTGCAAATGCACACGGTAAGCATAATATTGTGATGCGGAACTGCTGATGAAGACCACATATGGCCACCAGAACTGCTCAATACTAGGTACAAATACAATGCGTGGCTGATGGGCAGGCAACGCATTGCCTAAACCGGTGGACGTAGTCATGAAACTTTGTACAGATGTTCCTTAGTAGCGTGGGGTAGCACTGAGATGGGATTTGACAAAATTAAGTCCCCAAGGGGGGGGGGGGATAAGGGGTAACGGTTTGTATTAAACTAAATCTAATCAAATAGGGTTTGTGGAAGTCGGTTTTTTATAAAGTTTACTTTTTGTTTCAATTATCTAAGACTGTTTTCTTTAATGTCATATTTGGATTGTCTATCAACACGCAATAGTGCTCTAATATGTCACTTATGTTGCCATCATTTATTTTCTAGACTTTCTTGCCAGCCTGTAGTCCCTTCGACATGCCAAATCTCAGAAATATTTATTATCAAAAGATCTCCAAGTTTTTTAATATAAAGGTGATATAAAGGTAGGTACTCTTGTGAGGATTACAGCTTGACGTTTTGATATTATGGAATAACTCCGGAATGCGCATGGCATGCATGACTATCAGTTTGATATTTATGCCCAAAATTAGTGCCTTGGTTGGTGCCACCAAAAATAATCTTTTCACCACTCCCGCACGAAAGAAGTGTCTTTCCTCTACGAAAACAGTGAGGAAAGTTAGTTTTTCCTCACTGTTTGAACAGTGAGGAAAGTAATGATCCCGTTCAGAAACTAACCTTGCCTGATTTTTATGTTAAGTTTTAAAGATATTTTAAAAAATAAATAATTTTATACTTAGAATAGAAATACTTATAAGTTAAGATTAATAGTAAAGATAAGGCTGTAAAAGTGGTTATTACAGGCCTTACTGTAATTGTTAACCAGATAATTTCAGAAACTTACCAATAAAACAAAATCATAAAATAAACATACCAATAAAATCCAGCATATAAGAAAATGAATTAAATTACTGTAGGTCATTCATGATCACTGATTATTTATTTTATTATTTTATTTTATAATAATAATTATTTTGATTTGCTTTGTGACTATTCAATTTATTTACGTATGGTGACTGAATACTTTCTTGCTGGGAGTGGTGAAAAGTTTTGTATGCAACATGTGAGCAAGTTCATTTGCTATTCGTTTTGTTGAGTCTTTCGCTTACTCAGGATTGAATTTTATAATCACTCGCTGCGCTCGTGATTCTATTTTTCAATCCTTCGTTCGCTCAAGACTCAAAATCAAAACTCATAGGAAAAACGAACTTTCCTCACTTGTTGGATAAATAACTATTTCACCACTCCCGCACGAAAGAAGTGTCTTTCCTCTACGAAAACAGTGAGGAAAGTTAGTTTTTCCTCACTGTTTGAACAGTGAGGAAAGTAATGATCCCGTTCAGAAACTAACCTTGCCTGATTTTTATGTTAAGTTTTAAAGATATTTTAAAAAATAAATAATTTTATACTTAGAATAGAAATACTTATAAGTTAAGATAAGGCTGTAAAATTATTACAGGCCTTACTGTAATTGTTAACCAGATAATTTCAGAAACTTACCAATAAAACAAAATCATAAAATAAACATACCAATAAAATCCAGCATATAAGAAATTGAATTAAATTACTGTAGGTCATTCATGATCACTGATTATTTATTTTATTATTTTATTTTATAATAAAGAATTATTTTGATTTGCTTTGTTACTATTTAATTTATTTACCTATGGTGACTGAATACTTTCTTGCTGGGAGTGGTGAAAAGTTTTGTATGCAACATGTGAGCAAGTTCATTTGCTATTCGTTTTGTTGAGTCTTTCGCTTACTCAGGATTGAATTTTATAATCACTCGCTGCGCTCGTGATTCTATTTTTCAATCCTTCGTTCGCTCAAGACTCAAAATCAAAACTCATAGGAAAAACGAACTTTCCTCACTTGTTGGATAAATAACTATTTCGACCTGGATAACTTTGAAGAAGAACGTAAAAAATTAATGTGTTTTTTCCCATACATTTCAACACTGCACTCACTACAGTCGCGTACAACAGGGGCTGGACTGGACCGCGCGCCAGATGACGGTACGGTGCGCCTTCCAGACGAGCGGACATGGTCCGGAGCGAACCATGTTCGCTGGCAGACCACCGGACCGATGTTAATAATAATTATGTCTGGCGGACAGCCCTCCACCACAGAAGAGATAATAGTACTCCGTACAGAACGGCCACTCCCTTCCCCGCGCTGATTCAGATACCGCACCCCACCCCTGCCTGGCGTCAAAGATTGGTTAACGGATCAATAGACAGGGCTGAACGCCTGACGATGACGAGTGACGACGCGTATACTTTAATATCGCTGCATTTGCCACGCCTCCAGCCCTAGCAAAGTTTACGCACACATTTGCACGTATACAAACATCATTTGGTTATGTAGTAGTAATAGGTGATTATTTTACGAGCGTTCTATGGAGTGTCCGAGGTGTGCCTCCACATGATCGGATTTGGTCTGGAGCGTACCAAATCCGATGGTCTGTTAGGGCGTGGTTAGGGCTATTACAACTACCCTGTCCTAACTACGTACCGGACCCTAAAGAGCTTATTACATTACGCTGTCGGCAGGGCCCTGTCTGACTCACTGTCTCTTTCTACGGTGCGTTCCGCGACATCGCTGTCAGCGCTGTAATCGATTACAGCGTCTACACTACAATGCCATTCCGAGTCAGTTTTGACGTGACAACGATATCTCAAAATAGATGCTATGACGTCATGAAACTCATGAATGACATCATCAACTCCGCCATGTTGGGATATCAGTGACCATCGTCGAGAACGTGAGCACTGATAGATCGATCTTACTAAGAACAGCTTAGAAGAACAGCAACCAGCAGATACTCCTCACTTAATCACTCAATACAAAGAAAAGTTAACTACTACGACTGTCTACGACTCAAAATTCAAAAAATAACAAATGTTTGGTTATAATGGTTTGACATCTGTCGGTGTCGACGTCTACCGTCGCGTTTTATCGTTCCGAATGGATATCTGTGATAGACGCTGGTGGTCGTGATTTCCCATTCAGAACGGTCATGATGATCGTGACGTCACGTGAGCGATGATAGCGGCGATAGCGATAGAGGTCTAATAGTATTTATTATCTCAATGGGCGGAACAGAAGGCTAGTCGTTCCATCATGAGTGAGACGTCTATACAAATCGTGCCCTGCCGACAGCGTAATTGACCGAGTGAGCGAAGCGAGCGAAGCGTCTCCGTTTCAGGTTTGGGCAAAAATGCTTTCGTATGTCTGTCCGGTTGTTCTCCTCTACAGGTCGCATTTATGAACCGATTCTCGTGAAATTTTGTGAGCAGGTTGGAAAAATAAATAGAATTTTTTACTCGAGCCAGTTTTTAGATTTTTTCTCAAAATGGCGGAGATATGGGGTTTTAAAATGTAAAAAAATCGCTACAACCCAAACGGCTCGATGGATATTAACAAATGAGGTGTCGTTGGATTCGTAAAGACCATGAGAGTGAAACAGACTATATAATTTTAGTAAAAAGTCAATAGGTTGTATTAAAGATCGCGAAATGTAGTTTACAAAGTTATTGGTGCGGCTACTTTCATACTGCATGTACGTAACCAGGTACATTCATAAGTTTGTATGTGTTATTGAAAGAAAATTATTTGGGTTATTTTTTTTATGTGTGTTAGCAGTTCAGCTTTCCCACCGACATACTCGCGAGGTCTACAGCTCACAGAGCCACTAGTGTAATTAATAAGCTCTTAAATCGTGCCCGATCAACAGCGTAATGTAATAGGCCTTGTAGGCAACCTACCTACTCTACCCACTATCTAGCTATAGGTAGATATTTATACATAATACTGTGCTATATATAGCGTACAAAAGCCCCCAATATTTGATATGATAGGGATAGGTAGAGTCTCAGAACAAATAACTAGAGTAGATAGAGTAGACGTATTTCTAGACGTACTTCTACTTTTTAGTTATTTCTATCCTGCTCACTCTCGTGGGGGATTATATTGGAGGAATGCGCGCGTCGTTGCTAGTCTCGTTACATCGTGTTGTTAAAGTGGAAATTGCTAAGCTTTTTGGACCCATTCGACACTATGTCTTTAAGAATAAGGTTCATATTAAAACTTCCCAATTTCACAGTTCGTATAAACTTGAAACGAGACTACACAAAATGCGGAGGGGAGACTACCCAGCATGGCCGTTCTAATTTAGTACCTACAAAACATAGTTTTGATAGACTAAGGAACCTATAGGTACTTTAAATGGGGTTTTTAAAGTTAATAATGACTGTTGTATTTTGGTGACTTTCTTCGTGTTATTTTACGGCTATTATTGGGTGTAAAAGTGATAACAAGGCATTGAACCAAAAATAAAAGTCCTTGAGAAATAGTCTCGTGAGAAGCACGCTTACGTCACAGACGGGTCTTTTGTAGGTAGGTAGGTCGGTTTCGCGATGCCCGATTGGCCAACAAAACCTTGCCGGCGACCATTTTGTGTGATGCTGACTCACCAAAAGTGAAAAATATTCATGAATTATTAGAGGGTACTTCTCACGAGACTACACAACGGTATTGGGCATTTCCCTGAACGAACACAAAATTCGGGTTTCATGTTCATGTTCCTTTTGGAATACCTACCACGCTGTGTTGAACTGTGCTTGATAATTTTCACGGAAATATTTGTGCAAATGTGTTTTTATGTGTTTGTAACAAGAAACCGCGAAATCGTAAGTTTCAAAGTTGCAAAGTGCAAACCAAAACATTGCTCGAAAGTTACTTCTGTTCTGCTGATGCAAGATTTGTGGTAACCCTCGTGCACCCTCGTGTCTGTCAAAGAGTCGGGATTTAAAATCAGAGTTTCATGGATCCAGAAGTCACATCTGCCCACGTAAACTGATTTCCGAAACAACTTCAAGAGTGTCGAAGTGTCAAAAAAGTTGTGCTGATAATTCATCTCGCGCGCCTTTCATTGGTGAAGGTCTTGAGTTCTCGACCGCAGCCCGAAGGTTAGACCTCGCAAGATGTAGCACCCGCTCCGGAACACAGTAGAATCTCGTCGAGAGGTTCAGTGATTATAGAGCCTCCGTTTCCCGCGCGAACCAGCCATGGATGAGCCAGTGAAGGTGAAGACGGAACGGCCTGATGAGGCGGAGATCTCGGAGCTCGCCGCCAAGATGGTGGAGGCGAACAAGGCCAAGGCGCTGGCGGCGGCGGCGGCGGCAGCGAGACCCGTCGGCGTGCCCGGCGCGCCCGGCCCCGGCGGCCAGATGGGCATCATCAACTTCCTATCGCGCAAGCCAGGGGCGCCCGCCGCCGCGGTGGACGCGCGCCCGCCGCTCGGCGACGACAAGAAGACGCCGGCCCCCGACGAGGCCAGCTGGAAGGGCCACTTTGGCTGGGACATGCTCGGCAAGTGCCACATACCCTACATCTACCGTTCTGCTGAGAAGTATGTCGCAGTTCGAATGGTTGAAATCAAGCTACTCAACAAGTACCTGAACTATTTACATCCCGACATTTACTCGTGCACTTGCATCCGGAGCTACTACATCACGGAGATTGAGGCCCGGCTGCTCAACGAGATCAACAACCGGCACTGTGATGGACAGTTTGGGCGGGAACCCTTCACGCAAAAGGATCTTGTGGTGCGACTATCGGACGCTTATGAATTCTATAACTTCTTGGATGTTGTGTTATAATAAGCTGCTACGGGGCACTACTAATAGCAAGGACAAATGTGGCTTCATTAGGATAAATAAGGAATCAGTGGTGCCGTACACGGTGCGGGACAATATGAAGTATGTGCCACTTTTCTATTTTGAGGGTGAAACGGAGAATCTGAAGTTAAAAGCAGATCAGTTGAAAGGCTGGGACCTGTCGTACCTGAAATTCTGTTGTAAAGTTCAAGGCATCCGAAATGAGTTGTTTGCGAGTGAAACATGTTCAGTGATTAGTTTGACAGATATCAAAGGATACTTTCCTCCCGGGACTGAGTTTGAAGAGTACTGGCCAAACAAAGTTGTGGATAATCAGCTCCTCATTGCAGCCAAAGGTAAGATTTGGCTCTTCCATGTTGATAGTTATTTAATTCTATTTGTTTTCAGCTCCTGACCTGTAGTCAGCTGAATAAGTTTCCTATTTCAGAGGACAAATACAAGATGTACCCAAATGGGCTCAACTTTAGTTTCTGACCTAGGTCGCTAGGTCGTCCAAACTTTTTTACCGTATAGTTAGGGTCATTTAATCATCTTCCTGAAAGTTTCAGGTTGAGGAATTCAGTAGTTTATAAGATATGATTTTTTGAAAATCTGAAAATATTGTAAATTTATGTAATAAAACAAAAATAATATGTCAAAATCTATGGTCTCTGGTCAAAATATTGTATTATGTACCTATGTTTCATTGTATGCATAGTTGAAAAGATGAAAATTTATTTCATCTATTTTAAACGTTGAATGAACGAATGCTGCCAAATCGTTGGGCTAAGAGAACCACAGACTGGCTCCCAGTAAATGCAAAGAGAAAGCGTGGCCGACCCAGGAAGAGATGGAGTGATGAGTTGGCTCTATGGGATAAAGAGTAGAAGGAGACCACTCAGGATCGAATGGAGTGGAAGAGGGGGAGAGAGGCCTTTGCCCAGCAGTGGGATATTACAGGCTCATAAAAAAAAAAAAATTAAACGTAAAATATCACTTTTGATAAATTAAATGTTGTAATTTTTGTGAAATGGAACGCATTTGGGATGTTGCATGTTGTCTGTCCGAGTTTTTGTTGGTTGGGCGGCCATTTTGAATCCGATTGGATAGGTTACTTCCTGTTTGAAAACTAAAGAT
>OY735260.1:6081542-6102289 GCA_963457715.1 Argyresthia albistria
GCAAAATTTCCCCAATACTCACGGAAAAAGTGCTCGCTTTCGCTGCGGCGGCGGCGTGGCCTGATGATTGTTTCAGGGACATTTTGCATAAAGCATATGCATTAAGATCCAGGTTTTAAGTTTTATACTCAAAGAATGATATATCATTCATAAAGTGCGAAAAGAAGTACCTGGCTGGCACCCATACATCCTTATTATTTGTTACACATATTTTTAGAGTTATTTAAGCAAAACAATAAGGATTGGCATAATTTAAGAGTCTTAACTAACATAAAAATCAATGTCGGGAATTCCCGGGAATCGTCAAAATTTTCCCGGGTTCGGGAATGACTGAATTCCCGGTTCCGGGAACCAGATAGGTGTAAACTTCGAGCGATAATGTTACACCCGATGAATGTACACCCATCATAACCAGATGGGTGTAAACTTCGAGCGATTCTGTTACACCCGATAAATGTACACCCATCATAACCAGATGGGTGTAAACTTCCAGCGATAATGAATGTACACCGATTCTGTTACAGTGAGCGATTCTGTTACACCCGATGAATGTACACCCATCATAACCAGATGGGGGTAAACTTCGAGCGATTCTGATACACCCGATGAATTTACCTCGTCTAAGTGCCGTTCTCTCATTCCTTAGATAGCGTTTATCTGTCTACTTATCTGGGGCACACGTACGAAAAGTGTCAAAAAAGTAATCTGACTGTTTATCCGTCTCTTGAGAGACCCAGGCTAAATGGAAGGAGCCGTATGCATGATTAATGTAATGAGCAATACTTTCAAAAAAAAATCTACATACTTTTTGTTACACCTTAAACTTATACCTACGTAGATATTTATTTTGTCTTTAGGGTTATTGTTTTTTGAAGTACCTATTTTCAGTGTTATTTGGTGAAGTCGTGTTGTTTTGTTATCGATAACACAAGATTGATGACGACTGCTAATTAGATAAGAGTGTTAATTAATTTGTTGTAATAATTGCAAGTGAAGTGATTAGTGTGTGCTCACGATTCAAACATGAAGGCTTTCGTATTTGTTGTTCTGGCTCTCGTCGCTAGCTCTCAGGTAAGATGAGTTACTATTTGATATCCGTCTAACTGAAGCCCACAATAAGCCCATACTTACCCATTCTTAGGTATTATACAGGGTGACATTTAATTAGCTGACCATATTTTGGGGAATGATAGTACTTACCCATCATTATGAGAACTTTCCCCAATGGAACATATGGTCGTAAACGAAAAAAATTTTTAGGTCTCCCATAGTAACTTGAAATCAGCTGATCGGGGCAATGTACTGGGGGACGAATTTTTTTTTAAATTTGCGACTATATGTTTCTTGAAGAAAGTTGTTCATAATGATGGGTACTATTATTCCCCAAAATATGGTCAGCTAATTAAAGATCACCCTGTATACCTATCATTACAGATAAGTAGGTACTTTAATATTAGTCATGTACTAACTATCCAGTGAAAATGTTCTAAGGTGTACAAAAAGTATACGTAATTCGGTGAGCTTTGTTTAGTGGATCATTTCTTTTTCTGATTTCACAGGCTCGCAACGCTGGGTTCCAAAGTAAGTACGGACTCAGAATTTCCATAGCGTAGCTAATGCTGGTGTGTCTGGTAGCTAGTATAGTACATTACATAACTAGGACCATGTAGGACCACTAACACAGTGTTCTGCTTTTCAAACTATAGTCTATTCAAGATAAGAATGCAGTAAAGTCATCACTGTCCGGCGCCGGCGGCCTAGCCACGCCCCGTAACCAATCAAATAGTTTCCAATTATCAAGCCAAGTTCACATTGACCAGTTAAAGGCAAACTTTCGAACGCGAAGGTTGTGTCCTGTCCTGTGATTGTGTGTTAACAGATTTAAATTTAAATTTAACTGCATTCTTATCACGAATAGACTAAGTTCTAACGGTAAAAATGGTTCAGTCATGTCATACCAATAACTATTATATAGGTGTTACTATAGCCTTGCATCTTTGTTAGTATCTATGGTACATCCGATACTATCTTCAGGGACCAGCGGCGGCCAAGCCGCGTCTCTCGGCGAGAACCCGTGGCTGGTCCACCTAAGAGTGGCCGTGTCGACCAGCGGCTTCCTAGAATCCGGTGTCGGATCCCTCATCAGCGACCAGTGGGTGCTAACCTCCGCCAGATGCGTGCAGCAGTGAGTACCTATGCCTACCACTTGCATGATAAGAACAGCTCATCACATCCTATCTTGTGGAAATAACGACGACGGTATAAAACATCGAAAGTCCGACGACACCTACATTCTAATGAGACTTACTCAACCCTCCTAACTATAAACTTCACCCACACGCCAAATATCGTTGGAAGACTGTAACGTTAAGCAACGTAGAACCAGCGCCCTCTGTAAACATCACTCAAGTTCTTAAAGATCCCTGGGTAAACCCACACCGTTCTCCGCAGCGCTCGTTTCATCTGGGTCCGCTACGGGGCCGTCAGCGTGCTCAACCCGGAGCTGGTGACCGAGACGAGCGCGGTGCGACTGCACCCGGGCTGGCATGCTGCGACGGGGGCCCATGACATCGCGCTCGTGGCTATCAACAGAGTTGTCGATTCTACTGGTATGTAAACAGCCCTGACGAAAAATAGGCGTGTTTTAATATACAAGGTGTAAATGAATTAACGCAAAACGAGAAACTACTTTGTTAGGGACATCATTCTGAGCATCTTTCATTATGAAACCGATTTCATCAGAGCAACTTTATTTTTCACTTCTCCATACAAATCAGCTGACCCACTCAGGTTAAAATGTACTGGGAAGTGAAAAATAAAGTTGCTCTGATCAAATCGGTTTCATAATGAAAGTTGCTCAGAATGATGTCCCTAACAAAGTAGTTTCTCATTTTGCGTGAATTCATTTACACCTTGTATTTGTGTGTCTGTCCATAGCACCCTCAGAGGTGGACGGATTTTAATGCGGTTTTCTGTAAGTGGTAGTAGACGTCCCAGTGATGGTTCCTAGCCATAGACGCGTTTAATTAAAACCGGTGGCCAGCTGTTGGAAATGCCAAATGCTATCAGCTTATCAAGGAAATAAGTAAGCCAATTTGTGGTGTTATCATTATTTATTTATTTAATTACACAATAATTTTAACTTGGTAAGGTACATCAGAACACCACTTAAACCACTGGGGTTGGTGTCTGGGGTGCTTTAGGTTAACGTTACATACAGTCTATAGACTTGTGTCATAATTTCATAATTTCTTTATTTCACACAAACAGTTTATACAGATCAATAAAAACATAGAAAAAGTGTACAAAGGCGAGCTTATCTCTATTAAGAGATCTCTGTGTCTCGTGTCCTGCTAGTCAAACCAGATATCTACTTTTTAGTAATTATCAAGACGGTACCTTTGTTCCTGAGTTATATGAAGTAGTGTGCCGTGACGTCATGTGGCGTGCGGCATCAAATGCGGTTTGATTCGAAATCGGCATTTTTGGCACTTTTACTTTGTAAAATACAACTGCATGAAATATACAATTCTGAGATTATCAAGCCGTTTTGTTGGTACATAATTGTCTTCAGACTTGTCCCTAGATTGATTTTTGATTATCTTGGGCCCCAATTATGTTAATTCATTATGTTACAGCCAACATCTCTCCCATCTCCCTCTCGGACTTTGCCCCCGCGTCTGCGCATCTCTGCGGCTACGGCGCCTCTGACACCGGCGCGAATGGTATGTAAACTAATAATCTTGCGTAGTCGCACAGAATAACTAATAGTACTACGCACAGAAGGTTCACTCCCGAACAAAAGTCAAGTTTAGGTGCAAAATAATATTTGTCTATGCTACTGCATATGCTCGCATGCGAAATTGAAACTTATCGTATGACACGAGCGTTCATATTCCATTAGACACCGCTGATGCCGATCACTCAGGGTTGCGAATCGCACTCAGTTGTTTTCGGCGTTATTGTTTTCACGTGGATAGCCCGCGCACCGGGGGCCGAGCGACAACCATGTGATAAAGACCGACTGGCGCGTATAGCCGGCCGTAGATGCCTACTCAGCGAAGTGAAACCCTCCTGTTAGTAGTGTTGATTGTTTCAGACCCACCCTAACATGGTATGGTTTGGAGGGCTATTTTACATAACACCAGAACACGCTGAACATGAGTTATTTGCTTTGCTCTTTGGGTCCAACAGTTCCCGGCGAGCAGCTGCGTTGCCTCTATGTGTCGGTGCGAGAGAGCGGCGACAACCTCGCCACCTCTAGCGACGCGGGGAGCGCTACTAAGGTACTACGTGCTACCGGTGTAGTCCCGTTGTCCCCGTCTCGCCTCTGTTCTCACTGAATGGGGACCAGGGAGCACTTATCCATTGGAGAGCGCATAGATACTTTTTCCTTTGAAACACAACTCGCCAATTTACGGGCGGGGGGAGACGAGGTAAGAGAGCTGTGATTGGTCAGCCGCTGCGAAACTGTCTGGCGGCCCGTCATCGTACATAGGTTGCGTATGCGAACGTTTGTTGAATACAACAAACGTTTGCCGAGCCGCATTCCCCCGCAGGCGCAGTCAATTGGATATATAGTCTCTGATGGGGACAGAGGCGATGGGTACAACGGGACTAAAAGTTAATTTTATTACAGTTGCGTTGTCCAATAAATCATGGGGACAGGCAATGGGGACAACGGGACTACACCGTACAATTCAATTTTTCTTGTGGAAACTTGTAGGAAGAATCAAAGTAGATCCTTCCAGTAGTCAGCCACCGCGATGGTTTTGTCGTTAGCCTGCTACAAGTTAATTGATCAGGTTCGAATTCCGGTGCTGACCATGTACCAATGAGATAAGACGGGCGTCCTAACGGCGATGGAAAACATTGTGAGGAAACCTTCTTAGCTGTGGCGATGGGCTGCACAAAAATGGATTATTGAATAACAGGCTAAAAGTGGGCTCGGTTGTGCCTCTGCCACCCCGTATGGGAAAAGACGAGATGGCTGACAATGTTCCGGGGAATATTCACCCATCATTTTAAATAACTTGCCGTGGACTTTGGACGGGCAAGCTAGTGGCTAAGTAAGAAGTAAATATACTATAATTATACACATTCGTAAAAAACCAGAAACATCTACACAGGGAATGTGCCAAAATTATGTCATCATCATCCATATTAACAGCAAGTACCTTGTGAGTTCACATTATATCTGAGGCTACTATACCTATCTACTACAGGGGCCATATCCAACCTTCTAAGTCAACAAATCTTTGTACACATAGGTAATAGAAAGCTCACCATGGAGTATAGTATTATAACATCTATGCTATGGAGTACCTATTCGATTGAAAATGTTTACCAAGGTGATGTATCTAAATTGTATCGGATCTGAATCGCTAAAATATGTATTAAATACAGCATTCATAATTCTTTATTGCACACAATTAATTGCAAGGACAAATAGTAAATAAAAACAGTGTGCAATGGCGAGCTTATCTCTAAAAAGAGATCTTTTCCAGAAAACCCAGTTTTCGATGAGAGAGTTTGATATATCAGCGTTATATTTTTCAGTTTGACATCGGAGCACCTCTGGTCAGCAATGGCGTGCAGGTTGGCCTTCTGACTGACGAATCTGGACGTAAGTGCCCTCAATCCACTATGATCCATCACCGAATCGATCCACCAAAATGGAGCGAACAGCACGGGGTTCATTGTGATACACCCATGCGGGGTCCCCGGATACACCATTTGTCTGTCATCCTGTGACACTGGGAACTCTTTTTATAGGATCAACCGCCTGCCTATTTATAGGTACCTATGTACCTGCTGGTACATTATATACATATTATATTTATCTGTATTTGCCCATTCATAATTTCTTTATTGCACACAATTAATTGCAAGGACAAAAAGTAAATAAAAACAGTGTACAAAGGCGAGCTTATCTCTAAAAAGAGATCTCTTCCAGCAAACCATGTTCCGATGAGAGAGGATATTCGAGATTCATTGTAGGAGTGCCAACAATTCTCGATTGATCCGGGGCCTAATGCTACTAATTCAAGATAATTTCCTCATCAAGCGATGCCTTTGATACGTCAGCGTAAGGCCAAGCGGCAGCGTCTTTTAGAAAACATAGAGATTTTAGTTACCTGAATACCACAAACGTCTTTTCTGGGGTACGGAAGTTTGCGTTTTATACTACCAAAAGTGACGTCACGAGCTCATTTTAGGAAGAAAAACAGGTGCATGGCACTCAATTCAAGACACGCGAAGTAGGTGCATTTGCTGCATCTAACTATACATTGATGTCTGTGGAAGCTTGCGATATGCTTATGCTTCGGCTGTTCTTTTCCCCCAGTGTCCATCCGGCCCGCTCGGTACCTGGACTGGATCAACGCGGAGACCGGACTGCGCCTCGGCGCTTCCGAAGCCTCCAGGGTCATCGTGGTCGACGACAGCATATAAATGTCCACAAGACGTGGAGAAGGCAATAATTAAATGATTCATTGATGAAATATCTGTTTGATTTAATCAGCCTATATTACTGTAAAATACTGGAAAACAGGACCTTATCAATCACGACGAGTAATCGAGAGCAATTTATTTGACGCTTTTCAGGGGATACCTCTACACAATTCTAAAGCTTTTGTAAGTACACACCTGGTTTAAATTCGCTGATTATATCGATTAGCTTGGAATCTTGGATCATGTGCACTGTAAAACGGTTTGTAACTGTAAACCAAAGAAACGAATCACAGACGACACTCCCTGTTGGTCATATTGTTCTGTGCTGTTGGTTGTGGTGAGGACTGTTGCACAAACATGTGACACTTTTCCATGGCTACGGGAAGACTACACCCGGTTATGAAAATCTGCGTGTACGCGTGTAGAGTGCAGGATCTAATGCGGAATGTGTACGCATCACCAGATGATTGCAGTTATTATTGTACCTGCCTATGTTGGAGAAAGTTGCTAAAAATCATAGTAGTTATATTAATTATCCCTGGTTTTTAGTTTAGCTTAGCCCAGGCTTAGCCTACACGTTTGGGTGTGTATTAAACAGGGGCGGGCATACTCAGCATTTCCGGGGAATTATTGGGTTATAATATAACCAATTGTTAACCGACTTCCCAAAGGAGGAGGTTTACAATTCGTCCGGATGTTTTTTTTATTTTTATGTCTGTACCGCGATAGCGCCTAAACGGATGGACTGATGGATTTTTTGTTTGAAAGGGTTTACCTTCCCATTGGTCCCATTGACACCAGGTCAGGATCTGATGATGGGATCCTGGAGAAATCGAGGGAACTTTTCAAATATTATAGGCAGACCTATAGTGATTTTTGTGTTTTTCATAATAACTCGTGCAAATGCACATGGTAAGCATAATATTGTGATGCAGAACTGCTGATGAAGACCACATATGGTCACCAGATCTGCGACATGACGAGAGAGACGGCGCATGGTTACAAGAGAGACGGAGCATGACGCGAGAGAGACGGGGCATGGTTACAAGAGAGACGGAGCATGCCGCGAGAGAGACGGAGCATGCCGCGAGAGAGACGGCGCATGGTTACAAGAGAGACGGGGCATGACGCGAGAGAGACGGCGCATGGTTACAAGAGAGACGGAGCATGACGCGAGAGAGACGGGGCATGGCATGGTTACAAGAGAGACGGAGCATGACGCGAGAGAGACGGGGCATGGTTACAAGAGAGACGAGCCATGCCGCGAGAGAGACAGGGTACGTTGGAATGTACTGTCACCGTAAAATTGTAAAACCGCGAGATTACATTCTAACGGAAAAAAAATCTTTGATTCTTAAGTGTCGATAAAATGTAAACAAGATCGACAGGTTTTTTTTGGTAGGTAGGTAGGTACTTACAAGTCAACCCAACACTTCGCTTCGCTCACTCCCTTTATCCTTCACCTACCCAGACCCACCACTTTGTCCAGAAATTCATCATTTCAGCTTATCAACTAATGCATTATAAGTACCTTACAGTTTACAATTTATCGACAGATTACAATCTAACGAATTGTTGGTTATGAGCTGTTTTCAACGTAAACAAGTAAAAAAAGTAAGTTAAAATCACGTTAATGCTGCTAATCATTTCATAATTAGTTGTGCAGTCAGCAGCATATCCAGCATATCAATCTCATAACAAAGACCGCTTCAATGACCAAATCGTAATACACCGCTTGAATGGTTAATGCCCTGCCTAGTCATAAAACGTTGGTTGGTATGTGTCGCCATAAACTAGTAGGTAGGTATTGATAAAATTACTTAATCCTGTTCACGAATTTTGCAATGTCTCAATAAGCCGCGTCCGTTTGTCTGCAAACGCGACAACAATCTCGTAAACCCGCAACAACTTTATAATTCAGCCGCGGATGTCGCTACTGTGTACGAATCACGCCGTTCTAAAGAGCAAGCACCGATAGTTCCACAAATTGCGGCTGCTTGAAATATCTCTGTTGACGTTGACAGGCGTTGCATAATTTATGCAACTAAGAACTGATGGCTGCTGATTGACCTACAATTTTAGCACTTTGTTCGCTTGTTGTTAGGCGTCGAAATCGTTCAAGTGGAGCCAACCCGATTTGTTATATTTTATTAGATAGGTACTTACTAACTTGTCATTTCGATTTAAACATGTAGGTTTAGAGCAAAAAATACATACTTATGTAAATATTTTGAAATGACAATTTAAGCTAGAATTATGAAATCTTAGGATGATAAAATACCGGAAAATTAGGTAGGTACCTACCTAATACTTAAATAATATTTGAAATCAACTGTAAAGTAATGTACGGCGCGCAATTCTAGTACGAGTATTACTTATACAATCTATAAACTAGTGGCTCTGTGAGCTGTAGACCTCGCGAGTATGTCGGTGGGAAAGCTGAACTGCTAAAACACATAAAAAAAATAACCCAAATAATTTTCTTTCAATAACACATACAAACTTATGAATGTACCTGGTTACGTACATGCAGTATGAAAGTAGCCGCACCAATAACTTTGTAAACTACATTTCGCGATCTTTTATACAACCTATTGACTTTTTACTAAAATTATATAATCTGTTTCACTCTCATAGTCTTTACAAATCCAACGACACCTCATTTGTTAATATCCATCGAGCCGTTTGGGTTGTAGCGATTTTTTTACATTTTAAAACCCCATATCTCCGCCATTTTGAAAAAAAACAAAAAACTGGCTCGAGTAAAAAATTCTATTTATTTTTTCAACCTGCTCACAAAATTTCACGAGAATCGGTTCATAAATGCGACCTGTAGAGGAGAACAACCGGACATACAAAAGCATTTTTGCCCAAACCTGAAACGGAGACGCTTCGCTCGCTTCGCTCGCTCATCTGTTTCTCTCTCATGGTCTTTACGAATCCAACGACACCTCATTTGTTAATATCCATCGAGCCGTTTGGGTTGTAGCGATTTTATCTCCGCCATTTTGAAAAAAATCAAAAAACTGGCTCGAGTAAAAAATTCTATTTATTTTTCCAACCTGCTCACAAAATTTCACGAGAATCGGTTCATAAATGCGACCTGTAGAGGAGAACAACCGGACATACGAAAGCATTTTTGCCCAAACCTAAAACGGAGACGCTTCGCTCGCTTCGCTCGCTCGGTCAATAAGTGTTACTTAATACAAAGTGATCTGACGCCCACCGGTCAGCCCCTAACTTCTATGGGGCGATTGTAACAGAAGGGTCTGTCTGTCTGTCCATATAATCGACAAGTACCTAACTAGAATATCATTTTTCAATCGTGTCGGATAGAACTTTCCAGACTTTCGGATAGACACTTGGCTAGAAGCAGGATGTGATGCGGTGGGAAGTCACACCCCGACACGTACCAAAAACTACCTACATCATTACTTTTTGATTGACTCAACTCCATATAACTTCGTATGGAGTATGGAGGTGTCGAAGTTAATTCGAAAATAGTGCTGCTAACTCGTGTCTTACACTTAGGCATTAGTTTCAAAAGTGGAATATATGGGTTAAGATGCCGCTGACCGGACATTCGAGGGCATTTATGCAATATCAGACCTTCAACATTGTACAGGGCCGGACTCAGGGGAAAAATTAGAAGGAAATGAATTTTCTGCCTTTTCCTTCTTCATACAGGGTGACATTTAATTAGCTGACCATATTTTGGGGAATGATAGTACCCATCATTATGAACAACTTTCCCTAAGGAACATATGGTCGCAAACGCAAATGAAAAAAAATTTTGGTTCTCCCATAGAAACTTGAAATCAGCTGATCGGGGCAATGTACTGGGGGACGAAAATTTTTTTTCAAAAGTTGTTCATAATGATGGGTACTAGCATTCCCCAAAATATGGTCAGCTAATTAAATGTCACCTTGTATATTTAAAAAAAAAAAACAAACAAAGTATGTACAGGTACTTTTAATAAGTAGGTCTGCTTTAAATAAGTTTACGATATTCCAAAAAATATAAATTTAATTTTAACTTTTATGTTTTGCTTTACTTGAGTTGTATTGTATTATATGGGATTACAAATTTTACTTTAAACATGCATTTAAATCTTAAGACTTAATAGGAATAATATTCTAGGTCTGCACTGCACAAGCATTGGCTGACCGACATCCAGTATGGTTATTATATTACAACATAAACTGTTTCCTACAGTCATGGTCAGCAAGCGAGAATGTTCGAAGACGCTATCCTGGTCCGGCTCTGCGTAAACTTTCACTCTTACAGCATCGCGGATTGCGCTTACGATCTGCGGCACAACACCGCCTCTTGTTCAAGTATTCGGCCTCTTTGTGCGCCCGCGCAGCCTAGCGGCGCCGCATTCAACGCGCGAAAGAATACCCAAAAACAACAGATTATATCTATACTTATTTCAAATAGTTTGTGCCAAAAATGTTCAAGTGCTCGCCGGCGTGATTGAAACCATGTGTGTTATACCGAAGTGTGTGCGTTATGACTTCTTCAAACTGTCGGTGTTATGAATGAAACATGTAGAATGGATCGTGTCGAAGTTCATTATGATTATAATCGCTAAATTAAGTGACTAATAAATGCCAAAAAGTAGAATTAATTTGTGAAATGGGTATAATTTTGAGCTGAGCTGATTTTTCGATCAGAATGTTGGGTTTCAAAAGGTCTATGGTCCAGCAATTGGTATTGCTGATATGGACCCTACAAAATTGTACCTTCGGAAGCCTGGTGTTATGGTACATTCTGGCGTTACTTTGTGCAGTGGGGGTGCTCTTGATCATTTTCACTTATGACCATGATTACTGGAGCTCCAGGGGTGTATTTTCGCCCCCTGCCTGGCCCCTTGTGGGGCATATAAGATCAGTGGTGATGTTCCAGGAGCAAGGGGGCATGTTGTTCAAGAGAATATATGATACGTACAAGCATCTGAAGTTTCTGGGTAAGTTCTCACAATACATCAAACATCTTGCTATAGTAAGATTTTCTTAACATGGCAATAGCGGACATTGACCCGCTTAGAAAATGTATATGATTTGATGTTTGCGGCCACCGAGCGCCGCAGCCGCGGCGATTTATAGAAATATTTTTTGTTGTGGTTTTGTTTATGTATGATACACGTGAGATGTGTCACTACACTAATTGATTATGCCTATTGGACTCAAATAGCAACATTTCCCACTTACGCAGATTATTATTATTATTTAGGTTAGTTAAATAATAAAATAATAAAGCGTCACGCCTTTTCCCATGCTGAGTGGCAGAGGCACAACTGTGCCTTCTTTCAGTCAGTGATTTAATAGGTTAGGTTAGTGGTGCTTGTTTTAGTTTATTAAGTGAAGCTTAAGTTTTTAAAGTTATTGTTGTTAGCTGTTATTTTATTAGGTAGCAAATATTATAAAAATAACAAAATTACTATCTGTTTGTCTTTCAGGAATTAGAATTATATCTAATATAATAATAGCCAAACCTGCCTAAATACTAAGATATTTATGTCCCAAAAAGAGAAATGTGTCTAAACATGAATGGTTGCCACAGGTACACATCAGTTTTTCCAACGCACTCTGGTCATTCGGGACCCTGCTCTGATCAGGCGGATATGCGTCACCGATTTCCAGCACTTTGTGGACCGAGGGTTTTTCTTCAACAAGCAAGTGGATCCCCTGGCGGGTTCAGTGCTATTTCTGAGAGGGAACGAGTGGAGAAAGCTGAGAACCAAGATTTCGCCGATATTTTCGTAAGTTTGGGATACTTACAAATAATTTTTCAGTATTTTTTTTGTAAGAAATTTTGGAGGAGTAAATAAGAATAAAATTAAAACACCAATAACTGAAACCTAAGTATACAATTCGTCTGACTTGTTTTCTTGTCATGTTAACATTCGTATATTTACCTGAACAGATTTTCTAGTGAATTCTAGGAATGTACCAAATGTTTAAACTTACATAACACGTCTCTTTTATCTTCGGGGTAAAAAATATATTTCCTAACTAGAAACTTATTTCATTTCAGACCGAACAAACTACGAGGAATGCTCCCACTGATCGACAATACAGCAAAAGAGTTCGTTATTAGAGTTGAAAGATTTCTGGAGAAAACCATGAATACTATGACCAACAACAACGAGGACAGCACTGGAGAAACCAAAAACGACCAAAAATATATATATAATGAAGATATCGGAGTTGTGGATTCAGAGAAGCTGATCGGTGGCTACACAGCCGACGCTATAGTTCCATGTGCTTTTGGAATCAAGAGTAACGTAATGGACAATGACGATGACCCATTCGCGGTGGCTCTGCAAGCGTTTTACGAAATGTCATTGTACAATCTGTTTGAAAAGTAAGTAGCAGCAATGTTTGATTAACGTAATCGGCAATGCCTCTAGAGACATCTCTTTATACGTACGTACAACTCTTTAAGTATATGTAGGTCTAGGTACTAAGAAGTGTACAGTAAAAAAAATAATGTTTGGTTAATTTTACTAACTCAGCAAAAGGAAGTTTGAGTTGCACTGTGTGACCCCAATTGTTTAAATTTGAATATATATAGATTACTACTTAACTATTTCAGTAATCAATGACCTTGGCTAAATATTTCAATAATGACCCTAAGTATCTAAATTATTTAAGATTCAAATGACCCTGTCCAAATAATGATATTAGAAATATGTCTCAGTTCCGATTAATAGGGCATTGTGCAGCATCTGGGGGCACGGCAGTGCCCCGCCAAATCGAGCTGAGGCACACACAACCGTATACTTATCTTTTCAGAACTATGCGTCAGTTTTGGCCGGCGTTCGTGTTGTTCTTCAAGATGAGGATAATTCCGAAGAAAACGCACGACTTTTTCTACAACATTGTGACCACTGTATTGAGATCTAGAGAAAGCGGTAATTATGTCACAATTTGTTAGTTTTCTATGTAGTCTATTTGTTTTATAGGTACCTGGAGTACGTACTACAAACTTTATAAATCTTTCTTAATTATCATTCTCAACAAGTTTACTTGAACACTAAAAAAACCATAAGTTACCTACTTTAGACTTTATAAAATGCACAGTGCATTAAAATATACAGGATTTGTTCCCGTATTAGCACATAAGTTTAATCGAGTTATGTGTTTGCGTCCAACTGCTAATTTCCTTATCCATTTCAAGTGAAAGGTAAAGACGTAATACGAAGAGCCTAACTAAGCTTATAAGTGAACTTGACCCACAAAATCCATAGGTATAGGTAGAATTACTCGTGAACGTGAATAAGGGTTAAGCTTCTTTTGGTTAATCTCTATTAATAAAGAATTTAATTTAGTAGCTCATGGTCAATGGTTGCAATTAATCGCATCAACCGTTTTTACAAGATTGTATAATTATTTAAGTCTGAATATTATTGCAATGCGATATTGCGACCTCGAGTTTTCAATTAATTAAAAGTAAATAAATAAAGTAATCTGTGAAAAACATAGACTTGGTTTTGAAATGCTATGTAAATTAGATTATGTTCTTTAATAATTTACCACTTAGGTACTTATCATTATATTTGTCAAACGTTTGGAATGAGACTATGACGGTCAATCACACTAGTCCAAAGCATAGCTTAGACTTAGAAGTTAACCAATTAATTTTATTATTATTTTTACCAAGAGAAATGCAACAAAGTGTGTCATGTTTAACTATGGAAGCGCTGAGGATTTTTGAGATCTGTAGTACAGGCTCTGCCTAGCTTAGATCTCGAATAATTATTAATTACATCTCAAACTCTTACTAGGAAACCATCCAATGTAAAACCTCTATGTAACAAATTGTAATGTGTAAAATATATATATTATTATTATTATATTATTGTATGTGTGTGATAATGTTTCTGCTGTAGCCAACATAATATAAATAGCTCTATATTCGTTGGTTGCAGCAGAAACATTACTCATAGATAACAACCATCAGGGTAATTTATATAACCTTTATAACATCGCCCCCTCACTCCCCTCTCCTTTGTTACCCTTAGTCCGCCTCTGAGTAATCAATCATCATCACTGTCCCCAGGTGAGCAGGAAAGACGCGGTGACTTTCTCGACATGATGATGGCTCTTAGAAGTGATGATAAGAGTCGGGGTACTACTGCTGATGACGATGATGACGTGGAGATCAGTAAGTACCCCGTACCTATTTGCAATATCTGTTATCTACCAATAAATAATATAAACAGTCTACCTACCACTTTCCATTTCGGAACCGAGGTTTGATTTGTAGTTTCAAGAGAGGCGCGATGTTTTACAATATTTTAAGGTTTTTTCTAAACCATGTTTTATTAGAAGTTTTTTTGTGGTTCGAAAGTCATCAGCCTTTTTGACTTGCTTTCATTGATTGTGCTGGCTTTGGTGTCGGGGTTAGTTTCATTGTAAGTATAATTAAAACAAAAAGTAAAACTTTAAAGAAACCGACTTCCACAAACCCTATTTAATTAGAAACCAATGTCAAGTGCTTTTTGACTTTAATACAAACTGTAACCCCCTATTCCCCCCCCCCCCCCCCCGGGAATTAATTTCTCACAGTGCTATCCTACGCTACATAAGGAACTCATGTACAGTTTCATGGCTCTAGGTCCACCGGTTTAGGCTATGCGTTGCCCGTCAGCCACGCTTAGTAGATTGTATTTTGTACCTAGTATTGAGCAGTTCTGGGTCACCATGTGTGGTCTTCATCATCAGTTCCGCAATATTATGATTACCATGAGTAAATGCACGAGATATTATGAAAAACACAAAAATCACTATAGGTCTGCCTATAATATTTGAAGAGATCCCTCGATTTCTCCAGGATCTCATCATCAGATCCTAACCTGGTGTCAATGGGACCAATGGGAAGGTAACCCTTTTAAACAAAAACATATTTTTCCAAATCGGTCCATCCTTCTAGGCGCAATCGGGAACATAATTATTATATAAAATAATAATAAGAATAATAATAGCCCGACGAATTGTAAACCATAGAGTAACTTACTTATATATATATATAAAGGGTAAACGATAGGGTATTGTAAACATCCTTTTGTGAAGTCGGTTAAAAAGTAAAATTAGCCCTTTTATGTCCCCACCGAGGAGCTGTGGCCTTGTCCCGGATACGAGTAAGGTTGAGCCATGCATGCTGCTTTCGAGGGTTCCGTACCCGAAGGGTGCCAAACAGGAACCTATTACGAAGTCTCCGCTGTCCGTCTGTCTGTCTGTCCGTCAGCGGGCTCTCTGGGGCGAACCGTAATAACTCCCCCGTAGATAGAGGCAAAAGGCACAGATATGTACCAACAACTAACCGAGACTGATACTGTATGGGTGTCCGATTCTATGTAGCATTTGTTTCGGAGAGTGTTCAAATTTTCACAGAATGTGTTGCTAATGCTGCTTGCTACAGAAAAAATAAATAAAGGGACCATACAAGAAAATATAAGCTCGCCTTTGTACATGTATTTTTCCTATATTAGGTGTCTGTATTATGCATTCTGTGCAAGTATTTATACTGTCATAGCAACCATGTCATAGACACATATACTACACATTTAAATATGATAGCATATTTCGCGTCAACCCACATGGTTGTGGTAGCTCAGCCGGTATGATGTAGACTCTCAATCCGGAGGTCGTCGGTTCAAATCTCGTGAAGGCATAAACTTTTTAATATTTCTTTTTGTTTATTTTTTTATTGTTTTGAGTGCTTTTGATTTGTTGTACGATGGTACGGTACCCTTCGTGTGCGATACCGACCCGCACTTAACCGATTTTATTGTTTTATTGTTCTGCATGCGAAGTTATGTTGTACGATGGTACGACCGTACGATCCTTCTTGTGCAAGTCTGACCCTCACTTGACCGATTTTTTGTTTTCATTAATTAATTGAGTTAATAGTTAATGTATACGGTGTTGATTTGTAAAGTTACGCCCGACTCAGGGTTGATAGTTTAGGTATCGCTGATGAGAAAAAAATGTTTTAATTTTCCCTCGTATAATTTTCATAATTTTCCATCTGAAAATTTTCCTGAAATTACCTAAAACTGTGGATACCCCCGCCCCAGCCACCGCGCACAAGTGCTAACAGACTCCCCCTCGTGCCCTGAGCCCCACCCTACCCCGTGCGACTCTTTTCGGACCACATTTACATGTTTTTTTTTTTAAATTAAAAAATAAATAATAATACTAAACAAAAAATATTTTTTTCTTAATTTTTTTTTTAGCTTCGTGTACTGTAAATAACAACCTCTGAGCTCGGCGTATCTTTACAAATCAACACCCTGTATACCTACAACCTGTCTGCTCCTCTTCCAGCGGACATGGTGATATCCGCCAACGCGTTCATCATCTTCCTGGGGGGCTTCGAGACCACCTCCTCGACCCTGGCCTTCCTGCTGCTGGAGCTGGCTGCGCACCCTCACGTCCAGGAGAAGATGAGGCGGGAGATCCTGCAGGTATGCATACCCGGAGAAGGTGGCAAAGGCACCATAGAGACCACGTACAGCTGGGGTTCAACCAGGATGCATACTCTTCCGCTGGAACAGATTACTAAATAGTTACTACGTAACAGATACTTCACTCAGTAGGAAATTTCCAATACCTACTGCTATAATAGCCTACTCCGTCGCGTCAGCAACCGCTGCATGCTAAAATGTGCCTAAATGCTCAAGCGTACAGTTGTGATCGCCTCGCACCGCGCGATCTCACACTAATCGCAGGGCTGGCAGACATCGCAGATACTCGTACGATACGAACACAGTTCAAAACGTGCGTGCGCTTGGCTTGCGACAACCATACTGACGTTGAGCGCAGGGCCATAGCCGGGCGGGTGACGGAGGCCTGACTATACTAGCAGTCCAGTGAGTTGTGGTTTGTGGGTACTACAATTCGGTATTGGTCTCATTTTGGATGTAGATTTAAAATAAATGTTATCTATCACATTTTAAGCGCACTACATTAATATTTCCGGGATATCTTCTGTAGTGTCAATAAAAAATAATAATATACTTAGTTGAATTTGAAAACATCGCGCCAAAAACGCTGCATTTCTAATGGCGCCGGTCGCGCATGACTCGCGTGACGTCACATACTCGTGAGTAGTCGTGCGTGAGTGAGTGAACGCCCGCCATCATTATGATTCAGTCAAGCAAGATGTCAGAGACGAGCGTGTGACGTCACCAGAGAGGTAAACGTCAGACAAAGCGTTTTCGTCATGTTTTCGTCACAGAAATATTGATATTAATTGACGTTGTATCTGTATGATTTTATGGTCAATAAATAAATTGAACTTTGAACCTTGCTCTCAATCCGTAGATCGTGAGTTCCTCGTGGGCATATTTTTTTTTATTTTTTTTTAAATTTTTTTTAGTGCGTAACTGCGTACGATGGTAAGGTACACTTCGTGTGCAGTTCCGACCCGCACTTGACCGTTTTTTTTTCTTTCCAGGTGCTCGAGAGACGAGGGGGTGAAGTGACTTACGAGATGCTGCAGGAATTAAGCTACATGGAGTGCGTCATACAAGGTAATATATATTCATGGTAATACTGGTATAATATCCACGCAAAATGGAGTATTGAACAACTGGATAAGAGTTGGCGACTGGCTAATAGTGGGCACAATTATCCCTCTGCCACCCCGTATGACGCTGACAGACGACATTATGTCCGTCTGTCCGTCAGCGGGCTCCATCGCACGAATCATAACAGCTAGAAAACTGAAATTTTCACAGAATGTGTACATCTGCTGCCACTACAGCAACAAATACTAAAATGCACAAAAAATATAAATAAAATGTAGTTTAGAGTTCAATTGTAAATAAATTTTAATATAATAGCGCCTGTAATTTTTTGTATAGCAAAGTTATGAGTTGAAGATTGAAGATATTCACATGCACTTGTTTCAGGCACTTGTTTCTTGTTCGATGTTGTTGAACACTTCGTGTGAGAGTCCGACTCGCACTTGACCGATTATTAAATGAAAAAATAAATAATAAAACCGGCCAAGTGCGAGTCAGACTCGCGCACGAAGGGTTCCGTACCATTATCAATATAATTGAAACAAAAAGTAATCTTTAGAAAAAACCGACTTCCACAAACCCTATTTGATTAGATTGAGTTTAATACAAACTGTAACCCCTTATCCCCCCCCCCCAGGGGAATTAATTTTGTCAAATCCCATATCAGTGCTACCCCACGCTACTAAGGAACCCCTGTACAAAGTTTCATGGCTCTAGGTCCATCGGTTTAGGCTATGCGTTGCCTGCCCGTCAGCCACGCATTGTATTTGTACCTAGTATTGAGCAGATCTGGTGGCCATATGTGGTCTTCATCAGCAGTTCCGCATCACAATATTATGCTTACCATGTGCATTTGCACGAGTTATTATGAAAAACACAAAAATCACTATAGGTCTAATCGGTCTAATTTTCCAAATCGGTCCATCCGTTTAGGCGCTATCGAATACGAATTGTAAACCTCCTCCTTTGGGAAGTCGGTTAAAAAAACCGCAAAAAAACACGTTAATTGTATGGGAGCCCCCTTTATATTAAATTTATTTTGTTTTTAGTATTTGTTGTTATAGCGGGAACAGAAATACGTCATCTGTGAAAATATCAACTGTCTAGCTACCACGGTTCATGAGATACGGCCTGGTGACAGACAGACGGACGGACGGATATCTTGAGATTTTAAGGTACTTTCCCTCCAGGGCCCATTCGTTTGTTCCACCCTGTATATGTGTGATCTGTAACTGTATTTTTCATGAAATACCCAAAAAGTTTTGTTCAAATTATCATCTTATGTCAGAATAACTTTGTAGCTAGTTGAAAAATAACATTTGAATAGATTCAAAGCTTGCCGCGCTTTTAGGGCCTTTAGTACCTACTAAACGCCGCCGTAAGCAGCACTGTCTACAACCTACTCCTACTGGAAAACGTGAGACACCCATCTACAATTTCCGTACAATGAGGTTCACTCACTCATTATGTCAATGTCATGCAGACTGCAAAACATCATTTCAACGCACCAAAGAGTATTTAATTAAAACATCACTGGCAGCCAAACTTGAAGTGGCCAAAAGGAAAAAATTAATTTCTGAGCTCTGAGATTTGTATGAAAACAAAAGTAATTAAAAACTATTAATTTTATAATTATTTTCTAAAAGTTCTACAGACTAAATAGAGACGTCGTAATTCATCAATTAATATTTAAAGTCTTTGTAGAAGTCCGGGGACGACATTGCCATATCATTTAAATTTAGTTTCATTAAAAGAAGGCTTACCTACCAAAACAAAATGGCCTTGGTATAAACTTTTCAAGCGTGTTGTGAAGACGTATCTTGTACCGAGACCACTTTCAATTTGTAATATCTCTCGTATTTCAGTATTTGTGGTTGGTGCGGCAACAGATATACACATTCTGTGAAAATTTCAGCTTTCTAGCTATTACGGTTCGTGCAGGCGGACCCGGTGACAGACGGACGGACGGACGGACGGACGGACGGACGGACAGACGGACAGCGAAGTCTCAGTAATAGGGTCCCGTTTGGCACCCTTCGGGTACGAAACCCTAAAAACTTGCTCTCTGCATTTCAGAGACCCTACGCCTCTACCCACCGTTCCCCAGCATCCAGCGACTGTGCACCAAGGACTATCAGATCCCAGGGACGGAGGTGGTGGTGGAACGAGGGACCGTGGTCCTCTTTCCCACACTAGGCATACAGCGAGACGAACAGGTATATATACAGGCTACAAATCTTACAATGACTGTTGTGTGAAGTGAAGCTGTATCAAGACTTGGTGAGTGAAATTTCTGGAAAAAATCGTGTGGGCCGATTTTTCCAAAAATGTTTTAGGGGACACTTCATTTTCTTTCAGGGGCCACCTAGCGGTTGTTTCGCTTCGACTTTGACATCTAGGCTTCTAGGGGACCCCCTAAATATAAGAGGCTTCCGAAAGAATCGAAAAAGCTAAGAAAAAGAGCTAAGGTTCTCTTAAATCTTGGTGAAATGTCATCCGGATGAGAACACAGGGTCTGGCTTTAGGAGGTGAGGATGTTTTCCGCTGATTGTGCCTGCGATTTGGGAGGCGACACGAATTTAAAATTGTGTGATTGAAAATGGAATCTGTGTCCATCGCGCAAGAGCTGTCGAATTTGAGGTTGACAGTTTAGTTCCTTTAGTTTAGTGGTTTGACACCTCCCAAATAGCCCTCATTATTGGTCTATTAATATCTAATGTTGTTGCAGTATTTCGAGAATGCAGGCTCCTTCGT